>PVKB01005072.1:75280-112988 GCA_004027205.1 Ctenodactylus gundi | reverse complement strand
TGGTCCTTAACTCACTATGGATCCCAGGCTGCCCTTGTACTCACTGCAGTACTCCTGTCTCAGCCTCCTGAGTACTGGGATTACAGGTATACTCTACCACGCCCAGTTTATGTTGTGCTGGGGAATCAGACTTGGGTACTTAGTTCTTGACTTTGCGCTTGCTAGGCAAGCACTTTAACTGCTGAGCCATTCCTCCAACCCATAGCCAAGTCATCTTGGTAAGTGGTCAAAAGATGTTTTATGAGTATAGTTTCTAAAAATAACATGTTTATTTTATATGGAAGTTGCTACTATTTTTCTGTAAACTTCCTTTAATTGAAATTTTAAAGTCACTGTTTCAGTAATTGTTTAGCAAGAATTTATTGGTCCTATTAATTCATTGCATAAGCAAATATTTTGCAATAGGTATCATGGCATCCTTAGTTATTTCAGAAATTTTTAAGAGTTCTTTCTTAAAGAGGAGCAGGAAGAAACAAGTAACATCATTATTACAAATTTAATTATAGATCATGAAATTGAAAAGTAAAATTCAAGAGTCACAGGTTGAACTAATGGCTGACTAAGTTCTTATCCAATGGACTAAGGCTACATAGTCTTTTATCTTCAATACTCAGTGACAACTTCAGGGAATAGACCCCAAGGACCACTTATTTACCAGCTTGTACTGTTTTAAAAACTAAATCAAAACCACTGTTTTCTGGCACTCCACCCCCAGTAAATATCTATACACATCATACACATCAAAAAGTTTCACAGATTAAGGTTTTATACCAATTCCCATGTTGAATATAATTGTTATGTCTTGCAAATTAATATACTAATAAAAATAACAATTATGGGGAGGGAAATGTCACAGATTTTCTGAGAAAGCTGGTACTGTTTAGTGGGATACCAATCAAATGATTAATGTCTATTTTTTGTTACATGTTCTCTTTAGGTGTTTTGTTTCCTCATGTTCTTTGGTGCTGCTTGTCTCTCTGTCTCTCTGTAAGATTCCTACAAGTATTTTCTGCAGTGCTGGGCTATTGATTCCAAGTTTCTTTAGGGATTCTTGGTCATGAAAAATTTGTACTTCCCCTTCAATTTTCAAGGATAATTTTTCTGGATACAACCATCTGAGTTGACACTTGCTGTCTTTTAAAACTTGAAAGATTTTGTTCTGGGCTCTCATGGCCTTTAATATTTGCATTGAGAATCTGCAGTAATCTGAATTGATTTCCCTTGGTAAAATAATGTTTGTTTTTCTCTTGCTGCTTCTCTTGCTTTAATATTGTCTTATGTTGGATTGATATGTTGTGGCAAGTCTTGTTGCTGGTTGAGGTTATTTGGTATTCTATGAGATTTTTGTATCTAAAAATTAATTTTTTCCCCTAGATTTGGGAAAAATTTTTTGTGTGATTTCAATGATTAAATTGTTTATACTTTTGGTGCAGTCTTCTGCTCTTTCTCCCACACCCATGATTCTGAGATTGGTTCTCTGAATCATCCATTAGCTATTGTATCCCACTACTTTGCTCATTTCTAATTTTGAAGTTTGCCTAATCATAGCATTTGCTCCCTAATTATAGCCTTGTCTTCAGGGTCTGAGGTTCTATCTGCACAATGTTTGAGTGAACTTCGCCTGCTTTCACATGTATTTTTCATATTGTGAATTTCAACTAGATTTCTTTTCAGAATTTCCACTTCTTTATCAAAATGTTCCTTCATATCTTACATTTCCTTATTTGCCTCAGTCAACTTTTTATTTGTGTTTTCTGTATGCTTAGTAAGCTTTGTCTCCATTAGGATCAGTGTTTATTTAGTAAGTACCTTTTTAAGCCTGCTAATCAGTGCTTTTGCTTCTTTGGAAATATCTTGTTTGAACTGGCTGTTTGACTTGTTTACTTGCTTTTGACTTCCTTCCCTATGAGTTCCACTATTTCAGAGCCCATGCCATTGGTTTTGGGGTCTCTGGCATGTCTGTTTATTTTCTGTTGCCTTGTCTTCTCATGTTTCTGTTGTTGAGGAATTGCACTTTAAAGGCCTAGCTGAGAAGTTTCTTTGAACATGTCTGAGGGTCTGTGAGGGGAGCCAAAAGTTCTCTGAGTTCTGTGCTGGGAGTACGCAGTGAGGGAGGCCCTAACACTCCAATGGCCTGTGAGATGTCTTGATCACAACCAGCTCCCTCAGCAAAGCTCTCCTGCCTGTTCTGGCTTCCCTCCCCCAAGGGAGAATTTGTTAGAATTTTCTTTGACTGAAGTTAATGACATACTCACAGATATTTAATTCTCCAGCCTTAACCTGCTCCCTCTACCACCCTAGATGCCATTCAGGGGGTTAGTGGCCTTTCTCTCCTCTCCACAACTATCTCTTGTGCCAGTCTCTTCCTAGGCACTTTAAGAGTGCCCCCCCACCCCCCCACTCCTTGCTCTTCTGAACCTTCCTTTACTCTTAATAGTTCAGACTTGGGAACTTTTTAAAAAATGGCTCCTGCCTGAGTCACTGCCTGTTATGGCTGCTGAGCACTGCTTCTGGTCTAGGCTCTATGAGGCCTTTTCTAGGGGAAGCTTGCAGTGTATTTGCAATTTGTACTACCTGCAGGCTTGTTTTTGGAGGCTGGGGCTACTAGCTGCTGTCAGTTATTTCTCCCATTTCTCCCAGGTCTAGGCTTACCTTTGTCAGAGGTTCCAGGCTCTGGGCTTCCTCCATGTGCAGATGCTAGTGGCTCAGGGCCACTCTCAGTTAGCCTGGGGCTGCTGTTTTCCTCCTCTTCCAATGTGTCTTCAGGATTTCTGATCCTCCTATGGCCACCTTTCAGTTGTTGGGGTGCTCCTTCCTCTCCTAGATAAGTTGAACAGGCAATTTTTAATTATAATCTCAACTTTTTAAGTGAATCCATGAGGAGACATTGCCCAGCTCTGTTACTTGGCCATCTTGCCCTGGATTTGTTATATAAATAATATCTCAAATTATTTTTGAAATATTACTTTAAAAATAATTAACTTGAAAGGTCTGGAGATGTGGCTTAATGGTAGGGCCCTTGCCTTGTGTGTACAAGGCCCTAGATTTGATCCCAGGTATCACAAAATAAATAAATGAAAATTAATAAATAAAGTAAATTATTTTTTGAAAATGAGCTTTGGATCTATAATGAAATTTGTTTAAAAATAAAAATTCTGTCATCTGAATAATTAACCTAAAGGGAAGATTTCATTTTGTGAGTTATAGTTTCTATTATTTATTGCTTAAAAATTGATCCACATGTACATAAGAAGCTTTTAATGTTTTTTTTTTCATGGCATTATTATTGCTAGTTATTCATTAATTTCTTGGTGACAGTCCTCTTGACATGGAAGGTGGGTATTTTTGTGTTTTCATTTGTTAGAATTTTATTTGACTGAAGTTAATGGCATACACACAGAGATTTAGTTCAGTGACACAGTTTTATAGTACGCACTGAGTATCCTTTATCTAAAACATCTGGTATCAGAATTGTGTCAAATTTTAGATTTAGATATTGGAATATTTGCAAAAATAATGAGAGATCTTGGGGTACAGACCTAAGTCTAAACATGAGATTTATTTGTTTAATATATGAGGTGTAATCAGAATATATGGTGAATGTTTAAGTAAAAAAATTTATTATAGTTAAATACACATTGCCATTGATCTCTCCTTGAATATTCCTACTGACTTCAGATGCACTTACCCATTATTCTTGCCATTTTCTGAAGCAGTTCTGGAAGTCCTCTTTGGTGAGTACTTTTATGAGGTGTGATGAAAGAATATGGTGAATACTGCTGCCAAGTGACGTCCAGTGGGTAGGTGGAAAACAGTGATGCTTTTACTGAGGACAGTGTGTCCCCATCCATCTATTCACCATATTTGGCACAATGCTACTTCTGGCTCTTCCCCAGAAGTGGAATGATCATGAAAGGTAAATGCTTTGAGTTGATTGCAGGACATTGAGGCAGCAGTACACTAGAGACATGAAAGAAGACTTTCAGCATTGTTGACAAGCATCAAGAACGTCCCAACCCTAACTTGGGACTGTAGTGCTCATGGCTGAGGCTTTGCAGGGCTTCAGGTGCCCTGACAGACTTTGAAGCCTGCAGAGCAGGTGACTTGAGGGCTTCACCAAGGAGCTGGGTGGTAGTGAGACAGCTTCTTTTCTGGTGGCCCAGAGGATCCTAGATCAGGAGTGGCTGGCTCTAGGGCTTTTGAGCACATCTTGCCTTGTGGTGGGAAAGGATTCACAGGGCAAGACCTGAGACCAGTGTAAGCTCTTGGACTTCTGGTGCTCTTCAAGGGGGCGAGCCTTGTTAGCATCCCAGTAAGATAACTGTCAGGGTGTTCAGAGTTGTGTTATACCTGATGTTTAATGTAGAGTCTGAAATGTGCAATAGAAGAAATATATCTTTATCTCATTATCTAAAGAAAAGGTGGCAAATATAATGAGATGAATGTGTCTGAATGGAGGGGAAGTATTTTGAGGGGGGATTGTTGGTAGCATGTCTCTTACTGTTATGTGTATTTTAAAAAAATCGAATTCATTACTTTTTGATCACACTGTTTAAACCTTAAACACAGATTTAAGATAATTTTATACATTTTTTAGTGCATTTGTGTTTTGATTGTGACCTGTGACATGAGGTCAGATGTGGATTTTTGTATTTGTAACATTCTTTCAGCCCTCACAAAAATTTGGAAAATTAGAATTTTTAGATTGGGGATGTTTAGTCTGCATTTATAACTACTCTATTCTTCTGAAAACTCTCTTCTGTTGGTTTTCATCATATTATTGTATTTCTTTTACTATCTTTGTACATTTGTATGTACCACTTAAAAAAAGTATCTCAGGTATGTAGGAAATCCTTCCAGAAGGCCTTATGCTGGTTTATTTCTGGGACTCATGCTAGTCTACTTGGTGTTAGTGATTTATTAAAAATGTTAGTTGATTTTTTTCCTGCTGGGTATGTAGCACCTGGAATCTTCTCCAGGTTGGCAAGAGCTTGCTTCTTTTTCTCCTTGAGGGACAAGGAGAAAAAGGGGCACCCTTTTAAATTTCAGGGGTAATTAGTTGTCTAACCTCAGTTCTCTGATAGTTTCTAGAAAAAATAATAACTTTAGTCAGTGTGTGTGTGTAGGTGGGTGTGGATGGGTGTGGGTAGGTGAGTGTGGGTATGTAAATAGGGAACAAGCCTGCTTCCAGCATTTCACATTCTAAAAGGAAGCCAGAAATTACTAATCACACTTAAAAATTTAAACTTTGTTCTTATAACTAAGCTTGAATGATGTAAGTTAGTTTTAATGATAGAGTATAATGTTCCATAACTATAGTTTACAGTTTTAAATTATATTTTACTTCTTGTAACAGTGTGTTTTTAACAGTATACTTTTCTACTTTAAGGGAAAAAACATTTTGGAGACTTGAAATATTTGACTTTGAATGTTTATATCAGAACAATTCTTTTAGGATTCTTAATTCATAAATCTGAAAGATATTTATAAAAATTTGAATGACAATAAAAGACATGGTTTAAAAAATATATGTCCTCAATTTATAATAAAGTCAGTAAATGTGGTGTTTCAGACGTCTATATTATTTATGAAAAATAGAGTGGCTGGAGAAATAGCTTAGTGGTTACAGTGCTTGCCTAGCAAGCTCAAGGCCCTGAGTTTGATTCCTTGGTACCATATAAGCTGGGCATGGTGGTGCACGCCTGTAATCCCAGTGCAGGAGGATTGCCATGTCTTCACAGCCACCCTGGGCTCCATAGTGAGTTCAGGACCAGCCTCGAATGCAGAGTGAGACCAAAACAAAAACAAACAAAAAAAGGAAAAGTTGAGCTGAAAATAACAAGTATCAGAAGAATTTTCATCTCACATAAGAAGACACTGGTTTAAGCACTCTATTTTAAATGTCTAAGTTACCCACCATGGTGAACTGGATTCTTGCTTTCCATAGAGGCTAGTAGCGTCAGATCATCTTTTTTATTTTTTTAACGCTGGTCAAGGTTATGTCACATCCTGCTTCTCTTTTCTCTTGCAGTCATTTGGCCCACTCAGATGTCTTCTGCCTCAAGGTCAGCTGATCAGCACCTTAATTCCATCTTTAGCCTCGACTCTAGCTTCCCACCATAAACTCATCATTTTAAAACTTTCCTCTTGTTCTTTTTTTCTTGCTCACATGTCTTGCCTTCTGCTTTATATGTAAAATAGAGATAATCAGATTTTAATATCATCTATTTCTATCTTTCTTAGTCCCTCAGTACTATAGATATATGTCCATTCACACTTGCTTTATTTCTGTCTTTCCATCTCTGAGAAGTGATTTTCTTTTTCCCACTTGCCTTGACTTGGAGTTCCACGTCTGCTTAGCTTTTCTGAAGCCTTACCGCAGCCGTTATATTCATTCTCTTACGGTATCTTTATTCTTCTCTCAGATACTTTACTACTTCAGCCCTGCAGTCAGCCCTCAGTTCTAAATTGACCTTGAAGATAGTGAATTTTGCCATGAAAAAAATCCTAGTGATGCTGGCACCCCCAGGCCTGGGATTTGAATCCAGAGCCTTGTGCATGCTAGAGGATTCCTGCTTTATAATCCAAACTCTACTGGGGTGTCCTGGGGCAAACCACTCAGCCCTTTTAAAAAGGGTTAAATTCTGTAAAGTGAGATAAGGGTTGCTTGTTTTGAGGATTACACGGAGTTAGGAGTGGTTAAAGTTCTTCCTGTGCTTTTTCACCCCCTGGTGGTTTTGTTCATTCAGTTTCCTATTGCTGGGACAAAATGCTCAGTAACCACAACTTAAAGGAGGAGATGTTAGGACCTGGAGGTGTTGCTCAGTGGTTAAAACGCTTGCTTAGCAAGTACAAGGCCCTGGGTTCAGTTCCCCAATACCACCTAAGCCTGGTGTGGTGGGACATGCCTGAAATCCCAGCACTCTGGAGGCTGAGGCAGGAGGATTGCCATGAGTTTGAGGCCAGCCTGGGCTCCATAGTGACTTCATAACCAACCTGGAAAGAGGAGAAGAAAGAGAAGTGTGTCTTGGCTCATGGTTTCAGTCCATAGTGGCTGGATTCCAGCTGGAATGGCACGATGGGAGGGCACAGCAGAGGAAAGCTGTTCAGCCATAGCAACACCAAGCAGAGAGAGAAGGGAGGGGGAAGGAGAATTCACTTGTCCCGCTTACACCTCCATGACTCACCATGTCCACCGAGCCCCAGCTCCCAGGAGCACCTCCTGTGCCCCAGGGATCGGTCCTCTTCCAGCACAGGAGACTTAGGGTGGACATTTTAGATGCAAGCAGCCGTGATAATGTTCATTCCCCCATGTTACTCCCCATTACTTTTTATTCTTTTAGAGACAGACTTTTTTTTTTAAAAAATTGAATTTGTACTTATTCCAGTCTAGGTTTTCTACTCCCACTAGTCTATTGAAAGTTCTGAGTATACCAGTGATGTCCAGTAGTTGCCAAGTTGGACGAGCGCTTTTCAGACTTTCAGCATTTGCATTCTCTTTTCTACTTATAAAGTCATTCTGCCATAAAGCAGCCAGAGGAATCTTTCTAAATGTAGTTTTCTAAAATGTAAAGCCCACTTTGGGTGCCTCTCATCACCTGCGCAGTTTCTGGTAGGAATAAAAGGCTCTGTTTAGCTCCACACTGTCCAGTAAGGCATCTATCAATCAATATGGTGATTGGAATTTAAATTCAAGATAATTACAATTAAATAAAATATTAAAAAATAGTTCCTCTATAACACTGTCTACATTTACAACATTCAGTATCCATATGAGTAACAGTGAGCATGCGTTCTGGTTGGCTCAGATGCAGAATCTTACTGTTATCACTCATAGTTCTGGTGAGCAGGGCCCATCTAGGTTCCTTGTATAAAGAGTAAGAGGCAAACTGGAACAGTGCTGGCTCTGTCTGGCCTGACAAGGGAGCAGAGGTGATGGTGCTAGGGCAGAGGGCTACTCATCTGCAGAGCTGTGCAGGCCTGGGGCAGAGGGAGCTGGAGCATCGCCAGAGTGATGCCTGCCTGAAAGAGCCTCGGCAGGGATGGTGGTGTGAGGAGAGGCAGGAGCTACTTTTGTCATTAAGCCTGACTGTGGATGAGGAAAAAAAGGATCACACTGGAAGAAATAAAGGGAATACTGCTAGAAATTTTGCTTCTTGCGTAAGGCTGAGTATCCTAGAAGAAAAAAATGTTTACTTTTATTATTAAGAGAAAAGAATCAGTATTTGAGAAATAGTTTATTGAAGCTTTAGCCTTTTGATAAATGACTTCTCAGGCCTGATATTAACCTGTCTGCTTGTTTAGGCCTAAATGAATTTTGCAAGTATAATATTATTGCCAAATTGAAAGAGATATTTTTATTTTTACACTGAGTAAATAGTGATCTGCAGTTACTAACTTTCTGTTCAGCTTGTTGTCAAGAATGCTGTATCTGGTTTACTCCCATCTGTGTAAGTTATTAATGCTGTAATTTTTTTTAAAGCTTCTGGATTAATGTTTTAGGTTACTGAACTTCCGCGAGATGGTTCCATTCTTAAGGAAGCAGCTGTAAAATGCAGATGCTGACAAGCAGAAAAACAAAGAGATTCACAAGGAATTGTGGGTATTTGATGTAACTCTTTAGTTCACAGTTCAATAAGACTGTGTTTTCCTCATAGTGCTACAGTCGACATTAACCTTCTGTTGTACTACACAGCTAACTTTAGGGAGGAAGGTGTGTAACTTGTCACTGGCTTTTACCCTGCTTTTTAACTTCCAGGTTTCAGGTAGCAGGAATTTTAAAAAGTAGTGTTATACACATTTATAGCTTTTACTTATTTATTGATGAGAAAACTTGTTTATCTTTTATCCTGCTTGTGAAAGTAAAAATGAATCACAAATTACAAGTGGAACGGGTCTTTTTTTTACATTCGCTTTATATTTTTCATAATGTTCTTTTGAAAAATGATTTTGTAAAATGAGTAGGGCACTGAGTCGCAGCACAGGAAGAGGGGAAGGCGGCGTGACTGTGTTGCACGGAGAACGGGGCAGGTATTGCGATCACCGGGCAGCACTTCTTGCTTGTGTCCTCGCACGACTGTGGGAGAACAGCTGCGGAGCCTAACCTGGAATGTCTTTTTAATCAAGTCCAGCTGTTGATCACGTGGGCACACTCTTTGCTTGTGAGTCTTACGAGTGTGTTTTCTTCTTTCCCGTGCTGTCGTGAGTGTTTGTTTACGCATCACCTGGAATAAACTTGGATTCTAAGACCCCCTGTTACAGTGACCATTTTCCTTTGAGTCAACAAGTAAAATGCCCCAAGTTGCATGTAAGAACTTTAGAACAAAATATGTGGCTAGACCACATAAGTATTTTTTTTATGAATAGAGCTCTTGTTTTTAATTTGATGAGCAGAGAACTTTCCAACTCTAACCCTCTCTTTTACAATCTGTCTTTAATTTGTAAAGAGATGCATTCCAATTTTTCAGACATAAAACTGTGTAATGGATTTTTTTTTGGATTCACTAGAGTTCTCTACTCATGTTGTGTTATTCTGAAATTCAGCTTTTATATAATTTCATGGGTTTCAATCTCCTTTTCTCATTTGCACCTTATGTTTACAAACCTGATTTCAAAAATAATTAGATAGCATCATTTTTGGTCTTCCTTAAATAATATACAGTTGTAGCTGTTACTATTTTTGTAGAGTGCTGTTACCAACCAGGGCTTTTGTGAAGAAATATGATTTTTTGACATCTTGGATCATTTAGCTCAATTTACTTATCCTCTGTGAGGCATGATCTGTGTGTGCTCTTAAGGATGTTCTGTGCCTTAAACATGGAATTTCTCTATGCTGTCTTCTTGGTGGCATTGAGAAGCAAATAGGTCTCCTTCTGTTTTCAGGGTACTTCTTCCTGTCAGCCCCTAGTGCTGTAGCAAATGTTTGTGACGTCCAGTTTTCTGATACTGGACAGAACTTGGTCAGTTAATTACTCTAATATGTTCAGATAATAGAAATCTGAAACTGTGTAGCAATCATCTATTATTAGTGAAGAAAAGTGAATATTAATAATAGGTATGATTTTTTTTTGCTTTGTAGACCAGAATATTACAATAATGTGGCTTGTTTTTATTTTTTAAAAAGGAAATAATTTAATATTATTTTGAAATAGAAGCTTGTCAAAGTATTCATAACAAATTTTTTGAAAGTGTTTGAAGTCCTTAATTCTGTCAAATCACATAGCAGGTACTTGAGATGCCACATGTGTTAGTGTGTTGTTTATAAGCTATTGCCAGGGCTGGGGGAATGGCACAGTGGTTAAAGTGCTTGCCTTGCAAGCACAAGACCTTGAGTTGGTTCCCCAGCACCACGTAAAGCTGGGAGTGGTGCCTCACGCCTATAATCACAGCACTCAGCACTGAGGGTCTGAGGTATGCAGATTGACCTGAATCCCAGGCCAGCTTGAGCTACACCAGTGAGTCAGGACCAGCCTGGGCTACTTAGTTAGACCGTGGCTCCAAAAAAAAAAAAAGTGTATCAGATATTGCCAGGTGACATAGAAACATACAGATGAAACAACTATGAGACAAAAAATGAAGACATGCTCTTGCAGTAGTATTATAGATCATTCTATTTGTTAGTGATATCAAGATACTATCAAGATTTAAAATTATATATATATATATATGTATTTCATAAGTATTCATGATCATTTGTTTTCTTACTATTTAATGTTAGTTATTCAAACATTTCTGTACTGAATCACAGTATACTATTTATTCTTTGGAATTTCCTGATAATACTTCACCATTAAATTGCTATTTTGTGGCATTTTAGGGTGCATAAAATTATTAAAATAAAATTAATTTTATCTTATTTTTACAAACACATTTTCTTAACTATTTCTTGAGGAAGAGAGCTATTTTAAAAAACAACATGAGAATATTTGATTTTAAATCAAAATTATTCCATTTATTAATATTTGTAATACAGAATTCCAATGTCATTTTTTTCTTGAGATAGGGTCTCTGTAGTCTAGGCTTGTCCTAAACTCACTATGTAGGCCAGGCTAGCTTCCCAAGTGCTGGGATTACAGGTGTGTGCCACCAATTTTATTTTTTTTTAAGAAATAGGAAAAGCAACTCTAGGCTGCAGAAATAACTTAGTGGTTAAAGTACGTGTCTGGCAAGTGCGAGGCCCTGAGTGGTTCTCCTGCCCCAGCACAAACCAGGTGTGGTGGTGTATGCCTGTAATCCCAGCACTTGAGAGGCTGAGGCAGGAAGAGTACTGTGAATTTGAGGCCAGTTTGGGTTACGTCATGAGTTCAGGACAAGCTTGGACTGGTTTGTGAGCCCCTCTCCAGCCCCCCCAAAAAGGATGGGAAAAAAGTAACAGCAATCCTAAAATTTGTGTGGAACTGCAGTGCAAAAAACTCAGAAGAAGGCAAGATATTCTTGAACAAAACGAATAAAACTGGAGGCATCACATACTACTTGACTTAAAGGTATATTGCAAAGCTGTGGTGACTATAATACCTGGCATAAAAATGGGAACATTGATGAATGAGACAGAATAGAAAGCCCAGGAATACATTTATGCATTTATATTTGTCTTCCTTTTTCTCTTGCTGGAGTGGAATACCTGACATCCACAACTTAAGGAAGGAATGATTTATTTTAGTTCCCAGTTTCAAAGGGTCCTAGTCCATTTGTGGCAGCTGGCAAAGGCAGAAGGACTTGGCAGAGGCTGAGGAAGCTGAGGGAGCAAGGGATCACAAAACTAGCATATGTTCTTCAGGTCAAGCCCCATTGACCCGCTCCTGAGCAAGCCCCACTTCTTAGCAACACATAAAATCCATAGGGATTCCATGATACCCAGATACATGCAGCTTTTGGGGGACATTTCAATCCAAACCATATTGATTTTTGACAAGCACAAAGAATACCCAGTGGGGAGAGGGAATTATCTTCAATAAAGGGTGTTAGGCAGTTGGATGTGGTGGCACATGTCTGCACCCATGAACTGAGGCACTTGGGTAGAAAATTTGAGTCTGACTTGGGTAACTTAGGCTTTGTCTCAAAATTAATAATAAAAATTAACAAAGGGCTGGGGATGTAGTTCAGTGTGAACATTCTGGGTTCTCTGTTCTATAACCAGTAACACAGACACAGACACATACACATACACATACTGATAACCACACACCCACACAGCACACACAAGTGTGCTGAGAAAACTGGATAGCCACATACACAAGAGTAAAATTGGGCCTTCCTACATCATATACAGAAATTAACTCAAAATGAATTAAAGACCTGAAACTTTAAAATTACTAGAAGAAAACACAAGGGAAAGACTCTGTAACATTGGTCTGGGGCTTGGAGGAATAACACAATGGTTAGAGAATTTGCTTAGGAAACACAAGACCCCAAGTTTGATTCCTCAGCATCACACAAGCTGGGTGTGGTGGCACATGTCTGTAATCCCAGCATTTGGGAAGCCTAGGCAGGAGGATTGCTATGAATTCAAGGCCAGCCTGGGCTACATGGTGAGATCAGTATCAGCCTGGGCTATGGAGTGAGACCTTGTCTCAAAAAAATTTTTTTTTAGTCTGGGTAATGATTTATTTGATTTGATCATAAGAGCTCAGGCAACAAAAGCAAAAATAGACAAATGGATTCCATAATCTAAAAAGCTTTTGTACAGCAAAGTAAACGACAGAATGAAAAGATAATATATAGATTGAAAAAAAGCTTTACAAGCATTATATCTGATAAGGGGCTAATATCCAAAGTATTCAAGAAATTCAAATAAACTATAGTGACAATAGACCCAACTTAAAAATAGATAAAAGTGGAATTGGAGGAATAGCTCAATGGCCAAAGCACTTGCCTCACAAGATCAAGCCCCTGAGTTGATTCTCCAGCACCACATAAGCTGGGTGTGGTGGTGCATGCCTATAATTCCAGCACTCAGAAGGCTGAGGGAGGAGGCTTGCAATGAGTTCAAGGGCAGTCTTGACTGCATAGTGAGTTCTGGACCAGCCTGGACTACAGAGTGAGACCCTGTCTCAAAACAAAACACAAATAAAAAGCAAAAAACATGGGCAAAATACTTGAGTATATACTTTTCAAAAGAAGACATGCAAATAACCAACAAATATATGAAAAAGTGCCTCATGTTGCTAATTGTTAGGGAAATACAAATTAAAACCACATTGAGATATACCTTGAACTTGTCAGAATGGCTAATATAAAAGAAATGAAAGATATATGTTGGTGGGGATGTGGAGAAAAAAGAACTTTTGATGGGAATGTAAATTATTAATAATAGAACCATTATGGAAAACTGAATGGAGATTAATCAGAAAGCTAAAAATAATGTGATGCAGCAATCTACTTTTTAATCTATATCCTAAGGACTGGAAAACAATACGTGAAAAAAATGTTTGCACTTTCCTATTTATTACGTCATTTTTTACTGTAATCAAGATACTGAGTCAACCTAAATGTCAAGCAGCAGATATTTTTATGATCGTTTTTCTCCCATTTTATTGATACGTACATATATATGCAATATACAGTGGTTACATTAAGGTTGAGAGTTTTGTACACATATGTATTATGACATCATTACAATCCCTTCTCCTCCTCCCTTTTGACCCTTCCATACCCTCTTTCCTTCCCACCAACTCCCCATTTTATTCTATAAATTGCCTGTATTCTGGGTTTCTCGTAGTTGAGAAACCATATGATGTTTAACTTTCTGAGTCTGACTCTACTAAGCATGATGGTTTCAAGTTGTGTCAGTTTACCTACAAATGCCCTGAATCTATCTGTCTTTATGGAAGAGTAGTATTCCACTGTGTGCAAATAATACATTTTTTTTGGTATACGTTGGTCTGTTGATGCATATTTTGGCATCTTCCATAATTTAGACATTGTTAGTTGTGTTGCTGTAAACATGGGTGTACATGTATTTCTGTTATATATTGCTTTTACCTTTTTTGGAAAAATACCCAAAAGACATACTGCTGGATGGAATGAAATATTTATTTTCAGCTTTTTGAGGAATCTTCATACTTCTTTTGAAAGTGGTTGTACCAGTTCACAGTCCTACCTCACACCTCACCAGTATCTTTTGCTGTTCAGGTTCTTGGTATATACCATTCTTGGTGCAGTAAGATGGTAGCTTAGTGATGTTTTGATTTGCATTTCGCTAATGGCTAAGGATGTTGAACATTTTGTCTTGTATTTGCCAGTCATTTGTACTTCTTCATCTGAGAACTGTCTGTTCATTTCAGTTGATCATTTTTTAATTGAATCTTTGATTTTGAGGGTTTTTTCTTCAGTTGCCTATGTATTCTAGTTATTTGCTTCCTGTCCAAGGTGATAAATTTTTTTCCCATTCTATTGGTTCTCTCATTACTGTTAATAATTTCCTTTGCTATGCAGAAACTTTTTACTTTGACATAATCTGATTTGTTGAATCTGGGGATTATTCCTGTTGCATCAGGTGTGCTATTGAGAAAGTCTTTGTCCACACCTACATCTTCAGGAATTGTATCTGTTTTGTCCTTCAGAAGGTTCAGTGTTTCAATTATGCTGTCTAGGTCTTTGTTCCACTTTGATCTGATTTTAGTACATGGCAATAGGTGTCTTGATTCATTCTTCCGCCAGTGGATTAGCAATTCTCCCAGTACCATTTTTTTTTCAGTTATGTTTTTGGACCCTTTATCAAGATTGGGAGCTGAGGGTACTTGAGATTGTTTCTGCATCCTAAATTCTGTTCCATTGTTAAACTGTTTTCTTCCAGTTCCATATAGTTTTTAATCTCTGTTGCTTTGTAATATAACTTGACCTCTGGAAAGGTAATGCCACTTGCTTTTGTCTTGTTACTCAGTGTTTCTTTGGTTAATCCTGGTCTATTTTGTTTCCATGTGAATTTTGGAATTGATATTTTTAAGTTTTGTGAAAAAAGATTTTTGATATTGTAATAAGAATTGCATTGGGTCCATATATCAGTTTTAGCAATATAGCCATTTTGACAATATTAACTCTGCTTATCCAGGAACAGGGGATGTCTTTCCATTTTCCAGTGTCCTCTTCAATATCTTTTTTCAGTACAATATAGTTTTTCTTTATCCTTCAGTTCCTTAGTTAGGTTGACTCCTAGAGAGTACCTTCTTTGAGTCACTGTGGAGAGTGGGATTATTCTTATCCACTCTTTGTTAGTGTAGAGGACTGCTGTTGATTTTTTAAAATTAATTTTGTCACCTGCCATTTGTCTGAATTTATTAATTGGTTCTTAGAGTTTTGTGGTGGATTTTTGGGTCTTCTATGAAGATTATCATGTCATCTGCAAATAAGGATAGTTTAACTTCTTCCTTCCTCATATGTATTGCCTTTTTTTTTTTTTTGTTCTCTTGCCTGATTGCTCTGGCTAGGGTTCAAGAACTATGTGAGATAAAAGTGGTGAAAGTGTACAGCTTTGTGTTCTTGATTTAGGGGCAATGCTTTCCATTTCTCCCCATTTACTATAGGATTGGCATTTATGGCTTTTATCAGTTTGATGTAAAGCCCTTTCATACCGATTCTCCACCCCCTCTTTTTTTTTTTATCATGAATGGGTGTTGTAATTTGTCAAAGGCCTTTTCTGCATTGAGAATATAATATGATTTTTGTTCTTTTATTAATTTAGTGTGTTACATTAATCGACTTATTATATTACGCCATCCTTGCAAATGAAGCCAACTTAATCATGGTGTTTGATTTTTTCAGTAATTTGTTGGATTCTATTTGCCAGTGTCATATTAAGAATTTTTGCACCTATATTCATTAAGGTGATTGGTCTATAGTTTTCTTTCCTGGTTAATTTTTTTTTCTAATTTTAGTATCAGGGCAGTGCTAGCTTCCAAAAGTGATTTTGGTAATGTTCTCTTTCACCTTTGTGGGACAGTTTGAGGAGTATTGGTGTTAGCTTCTCTCTGAAGTACAGGCTGGTAAAGTTCTTCTGTGCATCCATCTGATCCTGGACTTTTCTTTGTGTGTAGAGATTTTTTTACTGTCTCAATTTCCGTCTTTGTTATGGGTCTTTTGAGAGTTTTTGTGTCTTCTTGGTTAGTTTTGGTATTTTTTATGTGTCTACAAATTTTTCTATTTCTTTCAAGTTCTCTAATTTGTTTATGAAATGTTTTATTTTATTTTATTTTAGTTTTTAAGACACTTTCTTGCTCTGCAGCCCAGGCTGGTCCTGAACTCACCATGGTGCCAGACTGGCCTTGGACTTTCAGCAATCCCCCGCCTCAGCGTCCCGAGTACTGGGATCACAGGCATACACCACCAGGCCCAGCTTATATGGTGCTGGGGAATCAAGCTCAGGTACTTGACTTAGCACTTGCCTACCACTGAGCCATTCCTCCAGCCCCCTGAAATAACTTATGAGTTTTCAAAATAATTCCTTGTAATTCTCTGAATTTTAGCAGTGTCTGTTGTGATCTTACCCTTTTCATTTTTGGTTGTCTTGATATGCATTTTTCTTTCCTTCTTTTGGTTCGTTTAGAAGTTTATTAATCTTCTTTATTCTTTTGAGGAATCAACTTTTGATTTGAATTTTTGACTTATTTTTAGTTTCATTTTTATTAATTTTTGCTCTGATCTTTGAATAGTTTTCTGCTACGCTTGATTTAAGCTGTTCTTGATTCTCTAGGACCTTAACGTGCATTGTTAAATTCTTTATTTGGGATTGCTCTTTTTTTGATGTGTGCTTCAGTAGCTATGAGTTTCCCTCGTACGTCTGCTTTCATTGTGTCCCACAGGTTCTGGTGTGATTTGCTTTCTTCGTCATTTAATGTTAGGAAGTTTTTGATTTCTTCCCTGACTTCTGTGACCCATTGTTTGTTCAGTAATAAGTTGTATAGTTTCCATATATTTGTATAGTTTCTGTAGGTTCTTTTGCTGTTGATTTTTTCTAATTTTATTCTGCTATGATCTGAAAGTTAGCAAGGAACTATTTCAGCTCCTTTGTACTTATTTAAACATTTAAACATGGCTTATGGCCTTTAGTATAGTCTGTTTTGGAAAATATTCTATATACTGCTAAGAAAAAAGTGTATTCTGTTGGTATTGAGGTTCCCTACTATAATTGTAGTGGGTCCTATTTGGCTTTTCAAGTCCAGTAATTTTCGTTTGACAAAATTGGATGCCCTGATGTTGGGAGCATATATGTTGATATTTGTGACTTTTTTCTTTTGGATCGTTCCCTTCAACAGTATATAGTGTTTGTCTCTCCTGATCTTTTTTGGTTTCAAATCTACAGGTCTGAGAGTAGTAGTCTAGCTACCTCTGTGTGTTTCCTGGGTCCAGTTGTATGGATTGTTGTTTTCCATCCTTTTATTTTTTAACTTATGTATTTCTTTATGGGTGAAGTGTTTCTCTTGCAAGCAACAAATTATGGGTCTTGTTTTTTTTATGGATTTTTACCCTATTAACAACAAATTATGGGTTTTTGTTTTTTATCCAGATACCTGTGGTTTTTGATAGATGAGTTGAGACCATTAACATTTAGTGCTTTGTGGTTGTACATTTGCTGCATCTTGTCATCATTATGATGCTTCAGCATTGATTGCTTGATATACACTCTTATCAGTTCATTTTCCTTTTTCTGTTATTTTCTCTTCTCTGGGGTCTCTGGTGCTGTTGGTTTCCATATCTCTGTCTAAGTTTCCTTTAAGTATTTTTTGCAATACTGATCTAATGGTCATGAATTTTTTTCATAAAATATGTAACTTCTCCTTCTATTTTGAAAGATAGTTTTGCCAGTTTAGTAGTCTTGGTTGGCATTTATGTTCTGTTAGCACTTGGATGATGTCGCTCAGTGATCTCTGGAACTTTAGGGTCTACCTGGAGAAGTGTGCAGTTATCCTGATGGGCTTGTCGTTGTAAGTGACTTTCTGTTTTTCACGTATGGCTTTATGTTCTTTGTGCTGGGTCTCTAGGATTATTTATTTATTTATTGAGACCGGGTCTTACTCTGAGGCCCAGGCTGGCCTTGGGCTCATAGCAAACCTCCTACCTCAGATTCCAAAGTGCTGGGATTACAGGCATGTGCCGCTGTTCCTAGCTTATGTGGTGCTGGGGAATTGAACTCAGGGCTGTGGGCTGAGTCTCTACGATTTTAATTATAATATCATCTCATGGTGTACTTCTCTTCTAGTCAGTGTTATTTGGCTTTATATGTCTTCAGTAGCTTAATGTTCATTTCTCTTCTTAGATTTGCGAAATTTTCTAATATAATTTCATTGAACGTGTCCTTTAAACTTTTTGTTCTGTCCTGCATTTCCTCTTGCACTCCCATAAGTTCTGAGGTTGTGTCTCTTTGAGTCATTCATCATCTTTTGCAGCTAGTCACTTTCTTGTCTTTTTGTTTTTTGGTCCTTACTGGCTGTATAATTTGATTAGTCCATGTTATCTTTAAGATCTGATAATCTATCCTTTAAGTGTTCAAGTTGGTTTCCCATATTTTTCATGTGAGTTTTTTATATCCTGGAGTTCAGCTTTCATTCTTTCTATATATCTACTTAATTGTGCTTTCCTTTCTTAGTTTATTTTATCTCTATATTTGTTCCTTCTTTATATTCCTTAAAGTTTGTATATCTTAAGATGTTGTTTTTTTCTTTAATTATATCCACCTTGATCTTCCTGTTCATCTGTTGTATGTCTTGCTTGAGCTTTTTGGCCATTAAGTCTCCTATTTTTTGACTTCATTTCCTGTAGGTTCTACTGCTTCTAGACTCATGGTATCAACTTCTGGGGAATTGGGCCATTTTGTAGGTGATTTATTGCCTCTGTTTCCCATGGTTCTGTTGCTGTAAGTTATAGTTTAGGAAGTGTTGATGAACTCTGTCTCTATTATACAGATTTTTTTTTGTTAGAATACTTTTGCCTTTGGCGTTTCCTTGAGTTAGTTCAGGTTTTAGTATTTGTGTCTATTTTTAATCTGTTCAGCTATCAATTTTGAAGTTCCTCCTAATGACCAACTTCCTGTTCGTTATGTTATAGCCTCCACTTTTCAATATTGGATATGAGGTTGATATCTATGTTGACATCCACACTTTGAATAAAGATTTACATTTACATTACTAGCTAGGTTCAACAAAATATTGGCAGAATATAGTAGCCAGTTTAATGCTATAATTCTTCTTCTTTTTTTTGAGATAAGAGTCTCATTTTGCAGTTCAGACTGGTCCTGAATTCACTATGTAGCCCAGGCTGCCCTTGAGCATATGGCAGTCCTCCTACCTCAGCCTCCCAAGTGCTGGAATTACAGGTGAATGCTATAACTATTCTTCTCTTCACATTAATAGGTGCAGCCTATACCTACAGTGTATCTATCTAAATAAACCTAATATTAACTTATCACTATGTTCTTTTAAAATTGGTGTGACTTCATAGATTTTAATAGAACAGACCTCTGTATTGCCTTCCTAAACTAAACCAAAGCACTGGAAGTTATGTACTCTTATTAAATAGGTTCTACTCCTTACACCCACTTCAGCAGTGTGATGGATATTTATATCCATATTTATACTTGATACCTACTAGCGATACACCTATGTTAACCAGATATTGAGATATACAACCAATCCCCTCATGACTTTCTAGCTTTGACCTATACTACCAATGGAAGTTTCTATACAGAGTGTGTGGTAACATGTTACAAGATTTAGTTTATGATGCCACAAAACTAGGTAGTAATATGTAAAAAAATCTATCTTACCGATCCATTCCTTGCTAAATGGTATATAATAATTGCTTTCTTATTTGTCCATCTATATGGCTGTGTGTTATTAATTCTCAAGAATGCTGTTAATAAGGGTGATTGTAGTAGGTAGAGAGCAGACTAAGAGAGTGTAATACAAATCAGAAAAGTATTTATAGGTTAGAGAAAAGCCTGACAAAATTCCTGTGCCCCCCCCCCCCCCGCATAAATGATAGTGAATAAGTGAAAGCTCTGTAAGCAAGAGTGAGATGGATTAGGGAGAGTTACAAATGAGGTGGAGATTAGTATTGTCTTTGGTATTTATGGAGAGGTTTTTTGAAAAGGGAGTAAAGAGCTAGTTGAGAGAGGGAAAGATTCAGAAGCCAACCAAAACAGAAACAGAGGAAGGAGTAAGGGAAGATGGAAAGAGAAAAGAAAGGAAGAGGAAAAAAAATCCAACTCAATTGCAGAAACAGTACACCTTCATTAAACCCATAGAAAACCTTTAAAGTGAAGCTTAAGTCCAAAAAAAAAGAGGAAAAATAATTAAAAATAAAGAAAACAAAAACCAAACCAGACTAAACCAAAACAAACAACAAAAAACAGTGATTCCCCCCTGTGTCATTTGTATGGGAAGCCTTGGAATTTGTTGACTTATGGAATGATGCCAAAATTCCTTCATCTTGTGTCTCTGGTAGACGAGTCTCTGTCTATGCGCTGCAACCAGGGTGATTCAGAGTTCAGTCAAGCCAGAGGTCCAGGGGTGCTCCTGTTTGTGCATACAGGTGCCCTGTTTTAGAGGGTCCCTGTGGCACCAGGGGCGTGTGGGAAATCCAGCTCTCCCTTTTGGGCTTGCCAGAAGACACTGGCTATGATTCCTGTACTGTTTGACTCCAACACTGTAACTTTCTGGGCTGGTCCTCCATGCAGTCTCTGAGCTCTAAGGCCTTACAGATGGTGCTTCTCCTTGCTTCCTCTCTGCAGCTCAGATGACTCAGCATTATAGCATGCCTCATCCCTATGTGGGGCTTAGCGTCTCAGGCTTCACTGGCACCTTGCAGGCCACCAACCTTGCTACAATCCTCCCAGGCACCCACCATTTTTGGAGTCTACTGGCTGGCTCGGCACACCTACATTCTGAGGCTCTAAGCCTACTCTCTGGCTCCTAAGCTCTGTCCTGTTCATGCACTAGTGATCCCTCCAGTCCTTTGGTTGCCACCCAGGACCAACAGATTCTTCACCTTTCTAGATTAGGGTGTATAGGAAGTTTCTTTAATAAATCTCTGTCTTCCACCATAATTTTTTTTTTCTCAATCTGTAACAGCCAGGGCTGGTCCTGAGCTCACCATGGAGCCCAGGCTGGCCTTGGACTCACGGCAATCCTCCAGCCTCAGTTTCCTCAGTGCTAGGATTGCAGGCATGTACCACCACACCCAGCTTATGTGGTGCTGGATTGAACTCAAGGCCTTGAGCTTGCTAGGCAAGTGCTTTAACTGCTGTGCCATTTCTCTAGCCAGGAGAATCCTGCACTCCTCAATGTACTGAAGTCAGAGATTCATTAGAATTTTTTGATTATTGTATAATTTTTGATTTGTATTCTTTTAAGTCATGACTGCCTTCTTCATATTCAACATTGTTTAAATTATGACTTTCAAATAATAAAAAAGAATTTCAAAAATATTAAAAATATACTTAAAAAATCCAACAGGCTAAGTGCTGGGAAACAAAAGAAATTCTGGAGTCTACAAAGTCTGAAATCAAGGGGTGAGAATCTGGCAAATTACTATGTCACCCCATGGTGTAAGGACAAAGAGAGAGCATGATAGGATGAGAGAAGGCTGAGCCCGCTCTCATAACAAACCCACTATTGCTGTCTGCGAACTCTTTCTGTGATAGCAACAGTCTACTCATGAGAGCCGCCGCTGAAACTTTCTCCCTCACAGCACTGCTGCATTGTGGATCATGCTCTCAACGCAAGGACTTTGGGGACATGTTTAAATATAGCACTAGTCTTGTCCTGAACTATTTGGATTTCTTCAACTTAGGGATTCTTTCTCTATCTGGAGGCCTCAGGGTACACAGAGTATGGTCTCAAGGCTTTTGTGGTGTGTGTGTGTGTGTGTGTGTGTGTGTGTGTGTGTGTGTGTTTTACTGAGAAGGATTGAGCTCAGACCCTTCACATGGAAGTATATTGTAGCCTTTTGGGCTTAGATTTATGATCCTCCTGTTGCCACGTTCCTATGTGCCACAGGGCCTGGTTGCTGCAGGCTCATTTGACGTGCTCCCATCCTCTGCTAAGGCTCTTCTCTTCTTTCCAGAGCATACTGTCTCAGGATCACCAGCACAGCAGGTCATATGCTGTGGCTCATATGTGAGGATAAGGAGCCGTCCCCCAACACGCTTCTCACTTCTTCCTTGTTTACCAGGACCGGGAGATTTCTGTCCTCTTTTAATGTGTAGAAGGTGTTTTATTTTTCAGTCCTTTCTTTTTCCAAAGTAGTATTTTTTCACCCTTTGACCAGAACTGTAATAACAGATGGGGTTAGGGAGAGAGATTTGCCTTTAAGGGAGAACCCATAAATATTATCCACATTATATTAATTAATCATTTTATTATATAATGAGAAATTTTGTCATTTCTTCTTTAAATGATTTTAACACTTAAAATGATTTTTTTACAGTTTTAGTAATTTTCTAACTCTGAATAAGTCTCATTTATAATTTGTAAAAATACAATCTTAAAACAAAAGCTGAAATTAGTAAGCAGTTAGTGAAGAGCTGTTTTTACACTCTCAGGCCTTTTCCAGAGCTGGCGAGGGTGTGCATGTTCCATGTGAGCTGCTTTTCATTGGGAACTCTTGGATTATATCCAGTTCTTTGAAAGAAGGATTGTGTGAGCATGTGTATGTTTAGAGTTCATCGAAATGTGTGATCAAGGAATTCTTTGTGCAGTGTTCACGCATCTTAGGGTAACCCCTCCAGGAACCTCTTCATGTTAATTCTTTAATATTCCTTTCAGGTATAATATGTCATAAAGTACCTTTTTGGAATGTTTTAGGGCAATTTTAACTTTGTGTGATAGGTTAAACTATTTATCACTTTCTCTTTCTGCTGACACACAGAACATAGCCATGTATTATCCACAGGTATTGTTTCTCTTGTCTTCCCGGCTGAAGTGAGGAATAGGTGTGCTGTGCTATAGATGATTAAGTTTTTAACATAGGGTACTAAACTACATATGAATATTTAATTTACAGAATAAAAAAGCAAATGTTGCATTTTTAAATGCAGCCGGTATTTATTGATTACTTACTATAATAGAAATTTTTCTAGACCAAAGGTCAGCAAAATTTCTGTTGCTCAGTAATAAATATTTAGAGATTGTGAGCCCTGTAGTTTGTTAGTTTGTATCACGGGTTCTCAGCCTCGTGAGGGCACAGCAGCTACAGACATGTAGAAGCAGACACACATGGCTGTGTTGCAGTACAAAAACAGGCATTGGGCGATGTTTGACTTACAGTCTGTAGTTTGCTGAGATGCTTTAGGCACTGGCTACTGACACGGATAGGAACACGCAACCCCAAAATATGGCACCTTGTTATTTGAGAGAACAGCATAAATAGGAAGGTCACTCTTGTGTTCCTGTAATCCTTTTCCCTTGCAGGTCATCAAAAACCTGGGAAGGAAGAGGGGTGGGAGGGCTGGCTGCTGGGTGGGTTAGCTCGCTTTCTCTCTCCTTTCTCCCTCTCTCTACTTCTTTTCCTCTGGTAAGCCTTGCACATGCCGCATGCTAGACAGGCACTTTCCCCAGTGAGCTATTAATGCCACCTTCTTGTTTTTCTTTTAATTCTTCTTCTTTTTCTCTTGTTTGAGTTGAAAGCTTACTAGTTGTCTAGGCTGGCCCAGATTAGCCTCAAACTGGTGATCCTCTTGCTTCATCACTCCTGCCTCCTCCCCAGGATTACAGGTATCCCTAGTCTCAGTTTTATTTATTTTTTGCAAATATTTTAAAATTTTTGAAACAGGTTCTGAATAATTTGCCCAGATTGGCATCAGACTTGAATTCCTCCTGCTTCAGCCTTCAGACTAATTGGGAGCTGTGGGCATGTGACGTCATTCCAGTTAGGAAGAATTTTCCGACCTTCACTTGAAGCACATTATAGGACCATCCTGTGAGAGGTGCCCATTCTGTAACTGCAGGAACGGAACATCATTGTCTCTGAAAATGTAGGTGCCCAGAAGGAGTCTGAACAGAAAGGCCAGGCCATGTTAGAGCGTGCTCTTTTCCTGTCACATTCCCTTAACTCTGCAGCGACACCTTGCATAAAAATACTCAGGCCTACCTGTTACTTTAGCTCTTCGTTTCCTTATGATGACTCTCATGTCATACAGAAGTTGTTATGAATACATGTGTGTGCTTTTATCTTGTCAGTCTTGTCTGTTACAGGAGCCTCCCAAGTGCTGTAATCCCAGGTGCTGCGATTATAGGCGTGCATGAGCTAGCCAGGTTTACGTGGTGCAGGATCTTGAGCTTGCTCAGCAAGCGCTTTAACAGCTGAGCTTCATACCCAGATCTATAGTTATGTTTTGTAATATCAATGATCTCTAATATTTAAGACTAAAGAAAAGCATTGATGACTCTAGTTTGTATAGTTATTAATTTTCTTCAAATAAGGCACCTTTTTTTTTTCTGTGCCTTTACTGCAATAAGCATTAATCCATGGAGCTCTTCTTTTGAAAAGGGATCTGAACTACAGAGTACAACTATTATATATTCTTATATTTAAAGATATTCTTGTTTAATTAATTGTCATGTATTTGATAAGTCATTCATCGTGCCTTAACATTACACTGGGCACCATGATGATTATAGAAGAATTAAAATAGACTTGAAAAGGTTGGAATCTAATTCCTTGAAGAAGAGAACTGTCTTTATTTTTGTATTTCTAGAAGTAGCACAGGGCTTGACCAGAGTAGGTATTTACTAAAGATTACTTGAATGAACAGACGAAAGAGCAGGACCTGATAGTTGCCCTTAAGAACCCTGGAGCCCTTTAGATAGATGAGTATATGTAAAACCAAACTGAAGAACAGGCAACAATTATGTATCATGTGACTAGAATGTAAAATTTGAAGGGAGATGCTGTTGTGGTTTGGATCTGGAGTGTGCCCCCGAAGCCTTGTGTACCTATGAATGATGTATAGTGTTGCAAGGTGGGGCCTGGCTGGAAGGGGCAGAGGCTTGGGGCCTGCCTGGGAGGGCCTTGTGCTAGTTCCACCCATTCTCCCAGTCTTGTCTCTGTTCTGCCATGCTGTAAGGCTCTCTGTTTCTGGATTACCAGCTCCAGCTCTGGCTCTTGCTCTAGCTGTGTGGCCCCACCATTTGAGTCTACCGGTTTCCAGACACCCACCCGTGAATGGACTGTGACTTTCTGAAACTGTAAGCTACAATATATCTTTCTAAAGTTGTGGATGTTGGATATTGAGTCACAATGACAAAAAAAATAATGAAGATGGGTGCTGAAATAGTTTCTTCATATGATATTTGGAATACTATTATGAGAACTTACAGTCTGATAGTCAGAAATGGGGCTTAAACAAGCCCTAAAGGATTGGTAGGGCATAGAAGCGAATAAAGGAGGCTTCATGGGCGAGGAGAACATGTGATGTGTATCGTAGGGAATCAATGAGAAAATGGCCGTATTGGAAAACATTAAGCTGTAGTAAGGCTGGATCTATATGTGATGGTTAGGCAGAGGATTGTGGATTCCTGAATGGCACTTTTGCTGTTCTATCACCAAGACTGACTTGCTGAGTTCTTCCAGCCAGTGTGTCTGCCAGGAGCCATGCCTGGCACAGTGCCTCTCAGATATTTGCTCAAATGATGTGACAGATGCCTAAGTGGTGAGAAACGGTGCTGTGCATGTTGGTAAAGCTGCCCTCTGCGAAAGCTGGCAAGTCAGCATGGATTGGAGGTCTGTAACTCATCATCGTGAATCACTAGTTGATTAGAATTGAATCAGAATCAGTCGATGATGTTTTTAAAAAAGCTGTGAATGGTGTGGGATAGGCTTAGCTTTCCTTATTATGCAGAGGTTACCACTGGGGTGTGATATCGGCCCGGAAGGTCTCTGCTTATTCTACCCAGAGATACTGGGATCAAGTGATCGTTTCCTTGTCCACTGTTACATGTATGTCATTAGAGAAAGGGCCCATGCCTAGCTTGCCACAAGTGCTCCTCTCCATCTTTTTCTAACACTGGAGTTTAATAGAGAAATGGATAGAAAGTGGAGAAAGTCACCGAGTGATAAAGTAGGAGAAACATTCTGGGAGCCCCAGAGGGAGAGGAAGAAGGGCAAAGAACCATTCACAGTTTGTATCTACATTAGAGTAGGAGATAGTTACAGATTGGCTTACTGTTATTGTTGGGGCACACAGTATGTTAGTCAGGATGGAAATTAGTGATTGAATAGCATCATCCACTATGGACTAGCGTTGAGAAGAATTTTTCTACTCTTGACTGCTCTCTCTCTCTCTATATATATATAAATATGCACATTTATACATACATGTGTAAAATTTTTGACAGCACTCTTTCTTTTCTTATTGAGGAAACCAGACCAGGAGAACCTGATGATGTAATTTTTGAGTTTTCATGTAGTCCTAGAATTTTGTGAATCTTTATGGGCAATAAAATAATGTATCTGGGAATGAAATCTATGGATGTATAGAACAAAACTTCTGATAATTGCAAATTGGGAAAAAGCATTTAATTAAATGATAAATTTTTTTCTTTTAACAGAGTGAAGCCAGTGGTCATTTACAGAATATATACTTTTTTTCTATAAATCAGAAGTCTATTTTTTCTGTCCTTTAAAGTTGTTAACTTTATTGTATCATGCTTATACTGCAATTTTATTGATGAAGTAACATTTAAAATAGTATAATTCGTATGATCTGCCCAGATGCAAGCATTGTTGGTTGAGTTGAGCTCTTCAATTTTTGTTAACCCAGTAAAATTAGAATTAGATTGCAGATGACTGAATAATGAGGTATGGTAAAACTTAATACTAAGTGGAGCTTCCCACAGACACTTGCTTATAAGATCTGTCTCATATTGTGGAACCTGAGCACTATTAGTGCATGGTAGAATAGGTCTGGGATGCTCAGTGTTGCTTTAGACATCCTTAGAAAGATATTTTCTCTAGGTCCTGAATTTGAGGGTATGTGGCCACATTACTGTACATTTTGTATACTAGAGTTGGCCTTTACCCTGCTGCAGAGCAAAATTCCATTCCTGCCTTTGCTTTGGGGTTGCCTTGTTATTCTAAGATGATCTAGGGCTGGACTTTACAAAATTGTCTCTCCTCACTCTGTGAATCAGTGTCAGAAACAAGGGGTGCTGAGAATGGGAGGGGAAGAAAGGCATTGCTTGATATAGCACTTGTTCTTTTCAAGACGGTATATAGATAATAATAAAAAACTAGAACATTAGAATTGTATGACGTAAAAGAACTACAACAGAGAGTAGTGGTGTTGGGTGATTATAAATAGGTACACATTGGAGACATAATTTTCATATGTAATATTATTGATAGAGTGACAAAATGCTAAGAAATTGTGCTTGAAGTTGCCCTTACTTAGAATGATTTAATCTTGAGCTAGTGTTTAATTGTTGGCTCTGGTTTTACGTAGTTTAAATTTTTGACTAGGAAGAGTTAAATGATGCATGTATCCAGAATTATTTTATGATACTTTTCTTTAACATGCCTCGGCATTAAAATATCCTTAAAATATTGCATTATATCATAAAAGTCTGGCTATGGGAGGAATGCACCATATTACAGTGAATAAATTTTTCATGACTACAGCCTGTGGATGTTAAATAAAAAATGACAGCTTCTTGGATTTGGTTGCAGAGCAAAATTGTGTCTGAGAATACTAGATTGATAGACTGGAGGTGGAAAGACAACACACAGGATATTTAGTGTGAGAGGCAGAAAATGTTTTGCCTACTTTATAAAGGAGAGATGAAAATCTGTTCTTCTCCCTTTAGACCAAGTAGGTGTTTCTCATTCCCAGAAAGTTCAGATAGAAGGCGTGGTGACAGTGGTGAGAGATCTGTGCTCTCTCCGCTAAGTTCCTTGTCTTAAATCACAGTGACCACCTTCTACCCATGGTTATGCTGGGGGGTCACGTGCACTCCAGTCCCAGATGTGAGAGTCTTGAAAATAGTTTTGCACCATTTATTCCTGTTGGAACCATTTTTTGGAAATGTCAGTAGGTTGAGTACAGAGGCTTGTGCTACTTCATTGAGCTGGAGTATAGGAAGATGATAGGTGGCTAAACAGTGCTTCGCTCTGCATTTGTGTAGGGGGCGCTGAACTGCACAGCTGTAGGAGGTTGTAGCACAACTTCCAATATTGTATGTGTGTGCGTGCACAAAAGAGTGAGATGGGAGCAGAGGAGAAAGAGAGAGAGGGAAGAAGGAGAGTGAAAAGAAAAGAGAGAGAGAGAGAGAGAGAGAGAGAAATGGATTTTTTTCCCCAGCCATCCTAAAATAGACATACTTAAAGAATGACTATTTTGAAGCCAGGTGTAAAGGCGCACACCTGTAGACAGTGGTACTTGGCAAGCTGAGGCAGAAGATTCACTGAAACCCACCCGTTCCAGAGCAACCAGGACAAATTTTTGATATCCTGTCTCAAAAATTACTTTATTGAAATAATTTACATATAATAAAATGTGCCTATATTAAGCACTGCTGTTTTTCTCTACTTCTACGGTATTTTCAGGATTTTGGACCTTCCTGTGGCCTCCTTTCCTTTGCTGGAGCACTCTTTGCTCTCCTAGCTTCGTCAGAGGTTCTGGGGGCTGGCTGGGCTTTCCTCCATCTGTGAATGCCGGCCATTTGCAATCAGCCTGGGACTACTTCTTGGGCTGCTGTTTGTCTCTACTTCTGATATGATTTCGGACTTTCTGGCCTTCTTATGACCTCCTTTCAAATGTTGGGGTGATGTTCCTTGTCTTAGCTACATTCAGTGGTTGGTTTTTGACTATATTCTGAACTTTTTAAGTGGGTCCTTGAGGAGACATTGTACACCTCTGTTACTCGGCCACCATTTTCCCCAGTAGTCTTCAATTCTTTTGTTTTAAATGTTTTTCCCATTCCCTAAAGTGATCATAATTTTAACTATCTAGTTTTTAGAAATTGTCGGTGTGTTTCTTACCGAAAAGTTTGTATTGAAGAGTAATACAAACAAAACTTTTAATTAAAATAGAAATTTACTAACAGTACATTTTAATTGTAGGTCATATTAAAGATTCATTAAACATAAAGAGAAAGCACATGTGATTTTACTGTCCACCCCAAAATAAGTCCATCAAACATTTTTCCACCTAATATATCCCAAACACTTTTCATAGCTAAAGAAATTTTTGAAAAATATAATTTGTAATGATAAAATATTATTATATAGAAGTATCATTTTATTATAATTTATTTTTGAATTTGAAGACAGGAGGATTACTTCTGATTTTCAACATTAAAATAATGATTATATGAATCTTTGCCTGTGATTATTCTTTAGTACAAGTTTCCAGAGTTAGAATTATGTGGTGAAAGAATGTTACCATTTTTGTGGCCAACTATAACCAGTTCCAAATTGCCCTGCTAAAGTATATGTGTGAATTTATATTTTCATTAACAACATAGGAGAGTGATTATTTCACCCTGTCAATGTTGGAATTTATAATTAAAAATTATAAAGAATGGTTTCTTTGTCAGTTTGTGTTTCTTTGATTTGTAATGAGAATGACATTTGACATATACCTACTGGATATTATTAATTTATCAGGGTAAATTACCTATTCATGTTTATTCATTGATTCTCAAAAATGACTTCTAAAAATTGAAATAGACTGTATTAAAATAACTTCGTTAAATTATGAATTGCTTAGAATTTGCCTTCTCACACTCTTTCTCCTCCAGGGTTTTCTAATAAGTACTACTTTGCCTTCATGTAAATTTTAAAAAGACACATGAAAAGGCGGAGGATGGGGGAAAAAAGAAATGTAAGACATTCAGTGTAGAGCTTGGTACTTTGCTTGGCATTTTTAAAGCACTTTATAAAAAGTAATATTATTACCAGTAGTATTGTTATTACTTTCAAAACTTATGGCTTTCTTTTGCAATTAAGAAGATGAGTTGTTAAGACTTTTTAGCTGTTTGGCTAATGATGTAGCCCAAGGGTAGAGCTCTTTTATAACATGTGAGGCCCTAAGCTTGATCCCCAGCACCATAAAATTAAAAATGAAACCAGACTGAACATTAAAAATAGTACATGGTACCTGGAGAAATGAGTAAGGGCAAAAACAAATTTGAGGTAACAGCAGTTGTCCAACACCACTGATCTGAAATATATATACAAATTCAAATAAGTGTTTGTTGATTCAGGTAACAAACCATCTGCGCCAACTTGGTGAGACTGGGGAGTCCCTGTGGGTCAGTCGGGGAGGTGGCACTCACAGAGTTCCTTGTATATCCCCTTGCGCACACGAGGCATGTCTTCTTGGGGGTACTGGAAAGGCTGCTGTATGGTGAGACACGTGAAGTACTTTGTTGTCCACCTCGAACTCCAGTGTAGCCTTGGGTTACCAGCTGTCTATGAAAAAAGCTGCCAAAGAAGCGGACTTTGTCTAGGACTGTGTCCATTATCAGCCACCGTACATATTAATGATATGCTCATTTAGCCACTTCTGCCCATCCAGCATTGCCAGGTCTTCCAAGGATACCTTTTTTCACTGAGTGGGACCACATTGCCATATTTTTTTGTAACTTCACCTAGGAATCCGAAAGGCAGATGGCCAGCTGTCCGTCGTCCCTGGGAGACACTTTCTGACCATTCTCCCCTCACACTGCCTCTTCTGGTCTGAGGTCCCTGCCCAGCAGAGGAGCTTGTAGGTGGCTTTTATAGTATGGGTGGTCCAGCAACTTGGAACTGAGAATGTTCTGCTTAAGAGACCCCCTTTTCCTCCTGCATCGGGCAGGAGTTCTCGTTCCCCATGTTTTCCTCAGACACAGCCCCATCATCACAGCTCCTGGGGCCATCTGCACTGGACACTGGCAGCTCTGCCTTTTCAACACCCACGGTCCCATTTTCAGGACCCACAGTCAGCATGTCTTGTGGGGTTTCTGAATTGCACACGTGGCTAGGGTGTTGCTCAGACATGGGGGTCTTGCGGATCAGCTCTGCTTATGCCCACTGAGGGGAGGAACAAGGCATCTTGTCTCAGGCATCAGTGGCACTGCCATTCTGTTTGTTGGGGAATGCTTCATCTGAGCTTGGCTCCTTGCCTGATAAAGGGCTTCCTTTAGTGTGGCCATCAGGCACACATCAATTCTTCCCCTTTGCCTCCACATCACTGTCCATATCTGGAGGGCGTGGCTGATGGTGACAAGATGATACTTTAGTATCTAGGGTCAGGACTGGGCTGTGACTGTCACCCTCAGTGCTATCCTGAAGGGTCTCTCGGTCCCCAGTGACCTTTATCCAGCTTCGCTGAGCTTTTCTTAGCTCGCAAACTTTGCTTTTTGCTCTGAAGTGCTGGGATCTGAGAATCCTGTACTGAAATCTAATCATGGACAATTTCTCATACATTGTAAGAGGAGACACTTTTACTCTTTGGTGGTGGTGAAATGGGAATCTTTTTGGACTCAAAAGTCCCCCATTCCTGTGGTGCTCCAGCCCTTGGTGGCAGCCATAACAAATGTGTCTTCTCTCATGACTGCTCTGGGTGACCATGATCTTGCCACTTTCACCTGGATGCTGGCCTTCCCCATTGAACCTCATGGGAAAGTCAGAAGCCTGTGGCTCTGTCCTAGGTCTGTGACTATTGGCCTGACCTGCAAGATGCTTTTGGTACAGTAGAACTCAAGAGTAGTGGAAGCCTCTGGGCATAATGGGTGGTGAGGGGGTGGTTTCACCAAACCCAGTCCTGTGTTACTGTTGCCAGCAGCAGTTCATTTTCCCTTCCCTCTTCAGGAGTCCTAGAAAGGGTGACACACTCTTTTTGAAGGGGGATGGAGGTAGCAGTAAGCTGATGGATGTGTCTAGTTGCAGAGACTTTATGGGGACAAGAAAAGGCAGTGAAATGGCTGCCAGTTATCTTAACAGATGAGATTTTCATCTTGGTCTTAGGAATTATTGTGCACAGCCTCAACCTCAAGTCATTTGCTGGGACCTTGAATTTCCTGGATTATTGTGTTTTTGACATTTGAAAAAAAACTCTGCTTCCATCAGACTAATGGTCAAACAAATGAGAATTCAGCCTTTCTGGCAGTAGTTTATGCATGCTTCACTTCCTTTGTTTGGCCTTTCATATGGAAGAAATTAAAACCAAATGCAAAAAAAAAAAAATAAATTGGGAGAAATAAAATCTTCATTAGCTAATTTTTCCCATTTTATGAATATACATATGGGATGCACAATATTTACATTGAACTTGAATATTTTGTGCACATATATATCCTGTCAAAATTCTTCTGTTACTGTTGGAGAGATTATGTCAACTTGAGGCAATTAGGAACCATGCCTAGATTAGGCAATTAGGAACCAGTGTGGATTAGAGTGTGAGTGATTTGTGGGCCAGTAAATGAGGGAAGAACACCCACCTGGATCACCCACCCACATCATACACATCAAAAAAGTTTCACAGATTAAGGTTTTATACCAATTCCCCATGTTGAATATAATTATTGTATTTTGCAAACTAATATACTAATAAAAATAACACATATGGGAGGAAAGTTTCACAGATTTTATGAAAAAACTAGTACTGTTTTAGTGGGATACCAGTCAAATGATTGATGTCTATTTTTTATCATACTTCATCTTTAGATGTTTTCTTTTCTTCATGTCCGTGGTGCTGCTTGTCTCTAAGATTCCTTCAAGTATATTCTGTACTATTAGCTAATTTCTTAATAAGTGATTATCAACATGGTCTTCTATGTAATTAGTGCTTTCAGACCTTCTGCTAAGGGCAGCCTGTCCACTTCTTTGTGATTTTGTTTGCTTTAAAATTTTATACTTTTATTGTGTCTTCTTCCTTAAATTTCCCATCTGCTTAATTTGAAACTCAAACTTGTTTACTTCTTTACTCTTTTGCTGAGAAGAAAATAAAAATAGACAATTGTCCTTTTTTCCTTTTTGTAAGTTATTACTTGAAAATAGTTGCTTAAAACGTTTCTCGCTTTTTTCTACAAAATTACTCCTCTAGTCAGAGTTTATTACTTCCCCTTGGGAGTTTGGTGAAACTGGCTGCTGTGACTGGGAAAACTTTTTCTAAACTTAGTAATTCATGTCAATTTTGCAACTTGTTTTCTCATAACATGTTGGTACCTGTATTAGTTTGGGTTCTTACAAAAGGCAGAATTTACAGAAATTATAGCAAAAAGGGTCTGTTTGGAAGGCTCACAGTCTGAGAACAGAGATAGTCCAAGATGGTGGCCTGCATGTGCGAGACCTGGAGTGTCTGGTGGCTGCTCTGCTGCGGGGTAGAACACCTGTCTGGGGCTGCAGGAGAGACTGCTACAGATCTTGCTTGTTCAAATGACAGTGGCGAAGATTGGCTACCAAAGATTGATGACAGGCAGATAGGCACAAGTGAAGACCGGAGCGAATCTGTGATGAAGAATTGCAGTGTGTAGCAAATTGGTGTCTGTAGACAGTTGTGAAGGCGAGAGCTTTCCCAGAAGAAGAAGTTGTAACAATCTTACTTCTTCCTTCCCTTTATACCGTTTGAGTTCCCAGTTGGGCCTTCCACATCTGGGTTGGTGTTCTTTCCTCATTTGCTGGCCCACAAATCACTCATGCTCTAATCCAGGTTGATTCCCAATTGTCATTTTGGCCTAGGACCTTTACTGCAGTAGGAGTTGACAAAATTACTGAGTAAAGTCCCTTCCAGATTGGGTTCCTAAGTTAGGGGAATTTATAGGCCAGATTTTATCTAAAACCGAGTCTCCTATGTGAGTTTATAACTGTTACTTTTGGGCGGAGGTTGTTACTGCCATTAGGAACTTCATGATTTGAGGATAATACCTAATAGAAATTCCTCCAGATGTTTGAAAAATTCTTTCCCTCCAAATGGCTGCATGAGCTTGTAAAACTAAACAATCATATTTAGAGTCTGTATAGATAGTAACCTGGTTTCCCTTACTTACCTCTAACGTCATAGTTAAAGCAATCTGCTCAACCAGTTGAATGCTAGTTCTAGGGAGAAGTGGTTGAGCCTTAACTACATCTGTTAAAGAGAATACTGGATATCTGTCTTTCTCTTATGAAGGAGTTGCCATCAGTGAACAGTTATACGTCTGACTTTTGGAGTGGGGAATTCATGCACTATAAGAAATTCATGTGAAAAGATCAGTTCATTCCATTTACAACTTAGATGTAAAATATCTAGTCATGGAGGTTCCTGAGACTCCTCTTACAGTTATTGACTGGGTTGTTTGTGGCCCTGAGAAAGAAATTAAGACAGAATATTGGGTTGCAGTGTCAATCATACAATTTATTAATTTGCTCACTACAGTGAAACTTAACTGGGGCTTGCAAAGGCTGATGGAGATGCTATAGGGTGTCAATAATTCCAGGCCTCATCAGTTGTCCTCCTGAAAGGATGATGTCCTCAAAGCTCTCTGTCTAAGTGGACAGTCATACCTTCAATGGGAACTTTGACACTCAGGGCAGAGGGGAGAGGCTTGTTTTCTTCGGGACAGTCCCTTCTGAGATGTCCCTCCTTATTGCACCTAAAGCATCTCAGGTCATGGGGAGCTTGATTCCCTTTTTGGGTTCTTGCTTTAGGAACTGATTGGAGCCTATGCCATTCTTGTAGGGCAAGGACCAAGCCTTTTGCTTTTTCTTCTGTCTCTTCTCTTTTTTTCTGTTTCTCTTGGTCTCTATTATAACTAGAGGTTAGGGACTGATTTAGAGTGAGCATAGCAACCATGGGGGTTGCGGCAGGCACAGCAGTAGGTGTCTCTGAGCCACTGGGACTGAGATTACAGGTAGGGCAGAGATCTAAATCTTTTCCCAAGGCAAAGAAAAATTGGACAGATAGGATTTTTGACTATCTCTTTGCATTTGCAGAACCTGTCTAGCTGTAAAATAGTATTGGAATTGAGTAAGATTGTAGGCAGCCAGCTTTCGCTGTCAGGCAGTTTATAGTGGGGCCATGCCTAGGTGCATTGAAAGACAAGCCTCTTCTTCTTCAGGGATTGGGGATTGAATTTTCCCCAATTCTTTAAAATGCATTGTAATGGTGAGTTTTGGGGAATAGATTTTGTACCTCCCGTCTATAAGAAATGTAGACTTAATTTTACCAGAGGCTGTACCTGGCCTAAAGGCCAATCTGTCTCTTACCAAAAGGCTTTCATGGCCAACCTTGCAAAATTGCCTAACTGTTCGCTGTTTGGAGTTACATGAACTTATCAATGCTGGAACCAACAGAGGCTGAGGAAGTTTTCCACCCTTCCTAGCTTTATATACTGGGATATAGTGGAAAGTCACCATCTCTCTCAAACCTATCCTTGCCTAAAAATGCTCTTAAGTTTTTGCCCAGAAAAGACGGGCAACTCAGATGCCTAACCCACTCTGATGCGTTCGTTTGGTACCAGACTTGGATGAACTGAGGTCTATGTTCAAGATCTGTTAGTGTATCCTCAAAATGGTTGAACCAGCTTCCAATGTTTCCATGTGAGTATTCCATATCCTGTAGTTCAGCTTGGAAACCTCTCAGTCTTTTTACTTATCTACCAAGATGCCCTGTCTTTTCTTGCATTGCCTTGTTTATATCTTTATTTGTGTCTTCTTTATCATCATTAAGCTTTTTATCCATTAAGACTTGTTTGATTGAATCTTCTTTGAATTCACTGATTGTCTCTTTAGCGTGTTTAAGCATATCTTGCTTGAGTTCTTTGGCCAATAGATCAACTTGTTTTTTCACTTTCTTGTCTGTATGTTTTGCTCCTTCAGAGCTCATGATGCCGCGTTCTGGGGAGTTGGGCCTTTTTTCAGGTGACGATTGCATTGTTTTTCCCTGGTTCTATTGCTGTGGGTTGTATATCAGGTAGTGTCTTTGGACTCTGTCACTACTGCGTATATTTCTTCTGTGGGACTATTTCTTTCTTTGGAATTTGAGTTCACTCTGATTTTAGTATTTATGTCCATTTTTAGCTTATTCAGGTATTGATTTTGGGAGGATGTCTTCTCAATGCCAGCCTTTTACTGGTTGCCTAATCTCCACATTTGGATGAAGAAGGAACAGATTACAGAACTGTGTTTGGTCTAGGGACAAGATATTTGTTGGTATATATTAGAAATCAGATCAATGTCTGTACCACCATTCACTATTAGAATAAAGGTCTACAGTAACATTATTGTCTAAGACTAACACATTACCGATTGAACCTTAAATCCACTTCAGTACTACAACTGTTCCATCCTTAATATTAAAAGACACAGCGTATATCATCAATATATCTATCTAAATAAACTTAATATTGACTTTTGAAATGTAACACCAATATCAGTAGTATATCATTGTCAATGATAAAATAGTCCTGTATATTGCTTACCTAAGCTAAAGCCAAGCCCCAGATGTCTTCAACTCTTAGTATGATTAACTGCTGTACCCTCTTTAGCAGTGGGAGAGGTGTCCCTCTCCATAGTTAAACTTCATACATACCAGCTATCGACATTTAACAAGATATCAACTCATTCAGCCTTGCCACTCTTAACATTAGGTATGTGATCTATTCTATGAATGGAGGCATCTTTACAGTTTGTCTTGTAATGTATTAAAAGAGTTTGTTGAAGGTTACCCTCAATTATTGTTGATAGTATAGAAAAAAATTTATCTTAATGACAATGATCTGTCTCTAGCTAAATATTATAGAATTATTGATTCCCAATATGACAAACCATATGGCTATGAGTTTTCGTTACTTAACTGATAAGAGTGATGGGGGTGGGAAGAGAGCAGACTGAAACTAAGGGTTAGCTGTGGAAATGTGATAAAAACAAGAAGAGCATTTATAGGATGGAAAGATGCATGACAGATCTCCAACTCGAGAAGAAAGCAGATAAACTTAAGCAATAGAAATAAAGATAAGAGGAAACAAGGAAAATTTTGAGTGAAATAGTATGTCTCCAGAATGTATAGAAAGGCTTTGCAAAGAGGGCATAGAGGAACTACAGAGCAAGATCCTGGTTCACACACACACACACACACACACACACACACACGCACGCACGCACGCACGCACGCACGCACGCACACACACGCACACACACACAAAATCAATTGGGGACTTCCGGCCAAGATGGCAGCTGAGTAAGAGCACTGCACAATGTCTCCTCAGGAACTCACTTAAAAAGTCAAGAAGATAGTTAGAAAAGGCGTGTTTGGTGTAGCTAGAAAAGAGAGGAGCATCCCCAGAAACTGAAAGGCGACCAGGGGAAGGCCAGAAACTCTGAAGGATCATCAAAACCAGAGGGGGGAAAAAATCCCTGCTGTCCAGAAAGCCACTGCAGCCGGCTGCAAATGGCTTCTGGAGGAAAGCTCGTGGGGACCTGAACATCTGACGGAAGGGAGCTGGGAGAGGACGGAGCTGGGAGAGGATGGAGCTGGGAGAGGACGGAGCACACAACAACAGGAGAGGAGGCTGTGGGCAGGTCAGAAAACCTGAAGTCACATTGGAAGAGGAAAGAAGCAGCTGACTCAGTGCGGCCCGAGCTGCCCGCACCCACAGATCACAAACAAGGTCTGGAGGCCAGAACCTTAGCCCAAGGTAAGCGCAGACCTGGACTAGTGAGAATCATTGGCTGTGGGCGGCCTCAGAAGCACCAACCCGTGGGTGTGTGTACTGCAAATGCAGTGTGCGCCCCCCCCCCCACCCTCCCAGAAAAGGGC
>PVKB01005072.1:0-75180 GCA_004027205.1 Ctenodactylus gundi | reverse complement strand
ACACCAATACGTAGATAAGCAAAAAGCAAGCCCTCAAAAGCAACTAGAGGAGACCAGAGAAGAAATATACCAGAAGATAATGAAGACAAAAGAAGAAATTAGAGAAGCACACAAGAGAGATATAGAAAAATTGAACGCAGATATTCAGGAAATGAAAAACACGTAGGTAATAATAAGCAACCACTTTAAACAATTTCAGAATAGTATGTCAGACCTAGAAAATAAAGTGACAAAGCTGCAACATACAGGCCATGAAGAATACAAAGTAAATAAAGAAAGTGAATCATTACAACAGCTGATAGGTGATTCAAGGAGAACCTCAGAATTATGGGAATCGAGGAGAAGACTGAGGACAAAACAAAAGGCTTAAAGGACATCTTTAATGAAATAATGGAAGACAATTTCCCAAATCTAAGAAAAGAAATGAACATGGAACTATTGCAGGCATCTAGAACACCAAACAGCTTTGATCAGAAGAGATCCTCACCACAACACATCGTAATTAAAATTCTAGAAACCCAACACAAAGAGCAAATACTAAAAGAGGTAAGAGAAAAACAGAAGGTGACCTACAAAGATAAACCCATCAGGATAATGGCAGATTTTTCAATCCAAACTCTAAAAGCAAGGAAATTGTGGAGCAATGTCATCCAAGCACTAAAAAATCATAAATGCCAACCAAGACTGCTATCCAGCAAAATTATCTTTTGATTTAAAGGGAGAACTTAAGACTTTTCATGACAGAGACAGCTTAAAGGAATTTGTAGCCACTGAGCCAGTATTGCAGAAAATACTTAAAGGAAACTTGGACAGTGAAAGGGAGACCAGTGACACCAATGACCCCAGAGAAAAAGTGACAACAGCTAGAGGAGAATGAGCTGAGAAAAAAGTAGGTTAGTAATCAGTGAAATATGAGTAAATAAGATGTGAAAGTTAGGAAATTCTGAAATAACTAGATTTGCCTTCATGGCTGCTGCTTTAAGTATATTTATATGGTATAGATTTAAGTTCATTTAATGTAGCAATGTGATATAGTTTTAACTTTGTTTTGTTGTAGCAATTCACTTACTAGGTCACTAATGAAAGTTTATCCTAAGGAAACTGACTGATGTAAACATAACCTTGTGAATGTACAAATACGCACCTTCCAGTACTCAGCTAAGGCAACTGAATTTTATTTACTTATTTTCTTCTCTTCTCTCCCAAATTAACTAGTCTTTTGAACTACATGCTTATAATTATTTTCTAGTGTGAGCTGGTGAGTAAGGCCAGGTTTAACGTTAACAACAAAGATGTAGGAAAATATGGAAAAAAAACTTTTGGTGAATATCCCAATGAAGGGGTTGCTTGAATTCAGAGAGGAGATATCAAGATTTGACTACTGCGAACCCATTAGAGGAATAGGAAACTGGGGTAGAGTGGTGACGTGAGTGAAATGATTTAGGCGCGTTAGATTAATATGTTAAACACTGGATGGTTTCTCAGACTTGGAAAACCCAAAACACAGACATTCTTTGGAACCATATGAAGTGATAGCCGGAGCCGGGGGAAGGGACAGGGAGCGGGTGGGAGGGTAGAAGATGGGAAGGGATTGTGAAGGCGATGTGATACATAGATGTATGAAACACCCAAATTCACTGTAAATACTATGTATTACATTTGTATATTAATAAAAATAGTGGGAAAAAAAGAGGGCATAGAGAATTACTCGTGAGAGAAAGAAATGCAGAAACGAACGAATAACAGAGACATAAAGAAAAGAAAGAATACAAAGGAAGAAAAGTGAAAAACAACCCCACAAATCAGTATCAGAAAAAATTCAACATACAGAAAACCATTCAAGTGAGCTTAAAGTCCAAAAAATATTGCCTCCCCTGTGTTATTTGAATAGGATATTTCCACATGTAAGACCTTATATCCTGCTGTAAGAGTGGAAGGGTATAACCAATTTCCCCACTTCTTCCTGTGTCTCAGCCTGCAGTGGTGCTCTGCTCTGAAGTATTTCCTATGACTCCTATGAGGGGGTTAAGTGACAGCAAGATGGCCGCATGCCAAAAGGCTCTTACACTTCCTTCCCTCTGTGCAGACCACACCTGTATAAGCTGGCTCTTCTTCCTCCTGTGCTCTTGTCATAGCGGATGTGGCCTCTCCTCTAGGAGACCTGATCTTCTTGGGCTTAGCTGTTTCAGGAGGACCATAGCCTTCTCTCCGCCCCCCCCCCCCCCCCAAAACACACACACACACTCTACTGGTATTCCACCCTCTAGTCACTAGCAAGAAGGGTCTTGACCTTCCGTGGAGTATGATTTGTTGACAGTGTGTCTCCCAGGAGGGCTCACAGTACACTTCCAGTTCTCTTCTACCAGCAGCCACTGGCTGTGATCCCAGCACTGCTTCTTCAGTACTCACGCTCTGAGGCCTTATAGTCAGGGCCTCTCCCTGTTTCTGCACAGCAATGGAATGACTCTGCATTCTGGCATCCTGTAGCCACAGACTGCTGTTGGGGCTCACATCCATCAGATCATCTGGCACCTTCCATGCTGCAGTTCTCCCACACAGTTGCCACTCGTGATCCCCAGACTGACTGACTACACCTGTGCTCTGTAGCTCCAGGCCCTGCCTGCCAGGCCTGGCCCTAGGCCCTGTTTTTGTCTGGGAGTTTGTGCTTCTGATCTGTACCACTGTTCCTCTGGCCTGTGGTCACCATTCAGGTCTAGCGCATTCTCTGCCTTCCTAGGCTAAGCCATGAAGGAAATTCCTTTACTAAATCTCTGTCTTGCAGCTGAATCATGTGGAGCCGCTGATGAAATGATCCCACACCATTTCCATCTTGGCTTTGCCCTCACAGGATTCCTCTTGTTTGAGAAACCCAAAATACTAATAATTTGAAGAACAAAGACAAAAGTAAATAGGGCGGTAGACTTGTAAAGATGAGAAGAGATCAAGGGATGAGAGTAGACAGGAAGATGGGGAGAAGAAGTAAAAATGATTAGGAAGGGATATGTATATACCCAAGGCAAATGTTTATTAGGTGGCACAAACATGTACTAATAAAACTTAAAATACCTTTTAAGTACTTCAGTGGATCGTTAGAGTAGCTAAGGCTCATAGTTTGTTAACAGAGTTGGAAGAAGATTATCCAAATCTTCTGTGTACTACACCATGGTCTTTGAATATTTCATTTGTTTTGGCTCTGAATAGGAGACCCTAAGGAACAAAGAATATTAGTCACGAGGGGCTGGAGAAATAGCGCAGCAGTTTGAGCTCTTGCGTAGCAAGCACAAGTTAGGTTTCCCTGTGCCGCATAAGCCAGGTCTGGTGGCATTCACCTGTAGTCTCAGCACTCGGAAGGCTGTGGCAGGAGGATCGCAGTGAGTTTGAGGCCAGCCTGGGCTATGTAGTGAGTTGAGGACCAGCCTGGAGTACATAGCAAGACGCTGGCTCAAAAAAAAAAATTACTCATGAATATTTAGAGACCTTTCTAATGCCTTCCTGGTTGACAGATGATTCCACTAGACATGTTAGTTACTGCAATATAAATTTGGTTTACATGTATGTGTTTGAACTTAATTCATCTTATATATTAAGTGTCACAAATTTATGTATATCATCTGTGATCTTAGGACAGATATCTGTTAACAAATCAGTTAACTTCTCAGTCCACTGAGACCCTGTTTCCTATAAAGCTGAAAGCCAATGATAGGAACATTAAGATTTCTGCTTAAAATCGCAAAATACGATGTAGCTAGTATTTATAGATAATACTTCATTAATAGTTAAAAAGTACTTGGAAAATCCTGTCTATAAACTTCAGCTAAGAGAAAAACTGCTTAATAGCCACTTTGAACTAGTTCACATTTAACATATTATGAAGTATTAAAGTAACCTTGAAAGTATACACTCTGTAATCCTAATTAGAGTAGTCACAATGATGCCTTATTAAGTGCTTAGCAAGCATATGTTTGGGATTTAAACAAGTTGGTGAAATTTTTCAGTTAGAGTGAGTTGTAGGACTTTAAGTTCACCTGATTATGGGGTTTAGAAATTCTTGAACATTAAGGAAATGAGACATTTTGTAGCTTAAGAGCTTGCAGGATTTTTCTTACTCCAAACCTTGCCTAATCATCCAAGGCTAAACCAAGGTATACTAAACCTAACTGGAAGTTCACTGGCCATGATTCTCTCTTCTCTCACATCTGACTAGACTTCTTTTTTCTGCATTTCTCTTTGAGGGGCCGAGAAGTATCAGTACCTGGTTATTCTTTTGTGGAAATTCTTCTTTTTATCCTTACAGTTTTAATTAGGTTGGATATGTCAAGTTTTTAATGAATGCTTTGCTGTTTATAAAATAGATTGAAAGAAACTCCTCAGCCATTTATTTGTGCTTGACTGTTTTAATACTCAAGGCTTGTTAATTTTGTTATGTCTTTATTATCTGTTTTTAGGTAATTGATGTCCTCAAACACTGAACAACAGATAGAATGATAAAATTTTTGCAAATGAAATACAGGGAGTCCAGTAATTACTTGGATTTAGGGTGATATCCTGAGTAGTTTGAGTTACATATATTTTAACAGAATAGTTGTTATATGTCTCATATATGTATACGCGCGCGCACACACACATTTTTAGTCTTAGTTCATAGATTTATTCTTTGCCTCTGGCATCTGAGGAATGCTGTATTTCTCTTTGGCTTATTTGTTTTGGTCCCAGTCTCCTCTGCATCTAACTGTAGTGGTCCCCCTTTATCTGCTCGTTTACTTTCTGCAGTTTTAGTTACTTATGGTCAACTGTGGTCCTAAAATGTGAAATGTAAATTCAGCAATCTATAAGTTTTAATTGCATACTATTCTGAGTAGTGTGCAATTAAATCGATGCTGTCCTGCCTTCCTACCGTTGACCGGTGCTCACACTGTACACACTGTCTGCCCACGAGTGGCCTGGGAGCTGTCGCACTTCTTAGAAGTTGCTGTTTATTCCATGCTCATGATCAAGTAGCTTTTCCTTTAGCCATTGCCCCATACTGCAAGAATAGCAGCGCTGCTGACCTCATGCAAGTCTATTGCTAAATGGTTCTATTTGCTAGTTGTTGTTATTCTCCACTCTGCCTAATTATAAATTGAAGTTATTTTTGTCAGTACCTTACTGGTTAATTTGTAAACTAAACTATATCATAGTTGTATATGTATAGAAGAAGTATCATATACTTCTACAGTACTTAATGATGGTACATTTTGAGAAGTGCACCATTATGGGATTTTGTGAGGACATCAGAGAGTGTGCATACACACACCTAGATGCTATAGGTCAATCACTCGACATAATTGAAGGACACAGTAAACATGAGATCTGTGAGGGTACTGCCTGTACATTTGCACATTGTTTCATAGAATTTTTTTGTGATAGGAATGTAATCTAGAATAATGATTAAAAGTATAATATAGAGTTGGGGGTAGAGCGTAGTAGTAATGCACCTGCTTACTGTGTCCCAGGTCCTGAGTTCAATTCCTGCTACTGAAAAAAACATAGTATAGTAAATACACAAAGCATTAATGTAGCCATTTATCATCATTATAAAGTATGCACTGTATGTGACTGTGTGTTCTAACTTTCATATGATTAGCAGCTACAATAGGCTTATTTATACCAGCATCACCGTATACCTGGGGAAAATACATCACATTGTAGAGTTAAGGCAGCGGTGACATCATGAGTATATAGGGATTCTTCATCTCCTTTGTAGGCACATGGGATCACCACTGTGTATTTATGTGGTCTGTTGTTGATCGAACATTGTCATGTTGAGCATGACTATATTTTTGTTATATTTGGTACTACCTATAGTTTCAGGCACTTAATGGGAGTGTCATCAAGTGTATTCATGTGAATACAATTACAAAACTTGTGGTTTATACCTGTACTCTAAGTCTCTTTGAGTTGGTCAGTTTGATGTAGAAGAAGGCCGATGGGATTTGGTGTCAGAAACCCTTGGGTGGAAAGCCCACTTCTGCTCTTGTGCCCACTGACCAGCCCTGTGTATGGTATTTATTGGCTGTGGTCCCATATTCTTCAGGTATGAAATGAGTTACACTGATTGCTGCTTATACAGTGCAGGATGAGAAGTAATACTGTTATTATGTAGTTGTTTTTTATTTTGATTGACAAATGAAAATTTTATTAATTTAGTACATACCATAGAGTGTTTTGATAGATGGGTACATGATAAAATGGCTATGTCAAACTGATCACTTATTTTTTAACTGGTGGTATTGTTAATATATGAAAGTCATTATATTGTCCAGGAACATGGTTCCTATCTTACAGTTGCATCATTGATTTTTTAATGGCATTTTTGTTTCTACATTTGTAGATAGACTTCACTTTTGAAATACTGAAGAAGCATCTCAGTCTCTAGTAGACAAGCTCATGATTAAGAAAATTGATAGCATTGCTATATTAATGATTTAACTCATATGTTAATATGAGTGTCATCCCTTTTCCAAAATCTTATGAATTCACTGAAATTTGTTTGTAAGTGAAAATATGTTACTATTCACTTTCATAAAATTGTAAGAAGTTTGTTATGTAATGTCTGTAGTTGTAGTTAACCAGACTTCATATGCTGCTGTACATACTATACTGTTTATATGCACATATTCATGTGTGTATATGTGTGTGTGTGTGTGTGTGTATGTGAATGCACATGCATATATACAGGTTATCAGGTTCTCTGGTCTCCTGAGAGAAGGGTTAAATGAAGAGATGCTGTGGCCTTTCAAGGGTAACGAGACGCTCTACTCTGTTTCCTCCCAGAGCTTAGGTTACTTGACATTTACTTTAAAACCCTCAGCAGTTTGTGCTGTTTGCTGATACCTCTCTAAACAGGATAATGTGAAAAAGACCCCACCTGAAACTGATGTTTTCTCATTTTTTTAAACTTACATGTGGAATTTTATATTGTAGACTAGTGGAAAAATAATTTGATGTAATTTTGCTTTTTTCTTCACTTTTTCCACTATTTAAAAAATAATTAAAAAGAACCTTTAAATACCTCTTTGAAAATGATCATCAGGTTTTTTTACTCTATTGAAGGATCATAGAATCTGTTTTATAGTCATTTGAAAAATTTTAAGTAGCATGTTTAAATTAGAAAAATCAGAACATTATTGAAAGCTTCTTTGATAGAAAAACTGCTTTAATTTTTATTTCATAATCATTAATGAGAACTATCAGTTACATGAATTACGATTTACAACTCACATAGTAATTTTCATTTATCTTCATAATAAAAATTCACTGTGTAATCTCTTCCATAAAAACACAGTAAACAGCACCTGCCAGAGGGAAGCAGCTCTGAGGGCCATCAAGTGTGTGTTCACTTCACTGTGCAAAACAAGGGGGAAAGAGTTAATGGAAGCTGAATACATTACAAGATTACAAAGGTTTTTATTTATTAGGGGATAGGGAGGGTATGGTATATATGGGCTGAAACATTAATAACCTCTCCATTCTGCAGAATCGACCTATTGCTTTGGAACTAGCCTCTTCGCCCCATAGGGACTGTGAAACTGTGTTTTGGTGGTCTATAGCAGAGGTTAAACTTGGCAAATGAATGATGTGAATGATGTCATTGAATACATACCATATGTACAGGGAGTCGGTGAATGCTGTTCTCACTGCCGTGCATAGGCATATGTAAGTATTAGAATGGAAAAATCATTTTTATGAAAATACAGAAAAGTAAAACAAGAATGTTCTGTCCTGAGCCTGATCAGATCACCAGTAGCTGCCAAGTATGAATATTCCCTGTAAGGTTTTCTCTTCTTACTTTTCCAGCTTCCGGCCTTTTGCTGGCTCTCACATGCAGACCATTTGGAGGGCCTTATGCAGTGTGTCCTTCTTAGTGATATGATATGAACAAATGAAAGCTCCATTTTCTCCATTAAACTGAAGCTGGGAGAGCATTTTACTGTGCACAGTTGCAGCAGATGGAAATGATTAATTGATTTAGCTAACTTGCCAAATTGTTCTCTTTTTCCCAGTAGAGCAGGGTTATATCAGAGATTCAGTACTGCTAATCACTGTTCCGTTCATTAATATATTAGAAAGAGTGTAACTGTAGTGCTTTAATTATTCTCATTACTATTATTTAAGATGTTATGCTGCAATGCTACACTAATGGAAACATCAAATAAACAAAGTAATTGATTTCTACTAGTAATTTATGACTTATGGAACAGTATGTGGAGATACAAAAATTTGTCAAGTACCCACTTATTTACTCTTCAGTTTTTATTAGCAAGTTATTGTCTTTAGCAAAATTTCATTCATTTTTTAAAGCTTGTATAGATTCTGCCTTTAAATTAAGCTTCTTCATATTTATACAAAGATTACCTCATAATAACAGTATGGTTTTAAGGCAATATTTATAAAAAGCAGTATTTGTCTATAAGAGACATTAGAATATATAGCAAATATAAATAATAAAATAAAATACTTATTATACCAGGATTCTGTAAACGTTGGGGTATCTTTACTACTAAAATGTTCTTCTGTGCATGTACACATACATAAGTATATGAACACTTATGTAATATATGTGTTTACAGATACTAGAGATGTTCCCTGACCTATGATGGTTCAGTGTATCATTTTTTACCCTTGTAAAGTTTAAAAATCATAAGTATTCAGTAGGAATTGTACTTGCAACTTTGTCCTTTTCCTGGGCTAGTAGTATGCCATACAATACCTTTCTGCAGTATTGAAGCTCCTGGTCAACTATGGGATGATGGTGGAAGTTGGAAATACTTTAAATAAGTGCCTTCTTGCCAGCATTGTTTTGGATAATCATATTCAATATGTTATATGAGGTATTCAGCACATTATTATAAACTAGACTTTATGTTAGAAATTTTGCCCTGTATTACATCTGTAGTTTAATATGTTTTGGTTACATTTTAAGATAGGCAAGACTAAGCAATGGTAGGTTTGATCTGTGTTTTCACTTCATGATGTGTTTGTTAGGCTGTGATCTCAGCCTAAGTCAAACATCTATACTATATATGTGTGTGTGTGTCTGTATAAAAAAAAAAATATATATATATATAAAATTTCTTTTCAAAAATTGAAAATACCCTGAAATTAACATTTTCTAGGCTATTTTTAGTTAATATATTGAGATTTTTTTATTATTAAATTAACATTTTCTAGGCTATTTTTAGTTAATATATTGAGATTTTTTTATTATTAAAATGGCTTTAGAAATATCATTTTTAATGAGAAAAGTTTCTATTTTAAAAAGTTAATGTTGCCTTCTGGAATAGGAAAGTCTGATGCGTTTTTTTCCATTTTGGCTCCTAGAATTGGAGCCACAGAAGCTATGAGTAGGATTAAGAGTGAAGGGGATGAAGGTGTCTCTGCGATGTGTTAACTTTCACACTGGCTTCTTCCATGAATGAGGCATGACTCCTATTGATAAAAAACACGAGCTAATATTTTCCTGACTTTGCATTAGAAATTCAAAGTGTGGGCTGGATAAAAACCACTATTCATTATATTAATCTGAAGTGAATATTTGAGGAAAACAGTTTTATATTCAAATAAGTATATGCAATTTTTTTCATGGTACAGGGAACCAAGCCTGGGGCCTTCACACTGACCTACATGCCCATTCCATTTTTTACTTTTGATTTTGAAACAGAATCTTGCCAAGCCCCTTAAGTTGCCCAGGCTGAGCCTAAATCTGTGATCTTTCTGCCATTGCCCCTCAGAGTGCTGAGATTATAAGCCTTCGACATAGGTTCCAATATTTAGAAGACAACTTTTGAAAATTTTAAACTTTTAAAACTTTCCATTTAAAAATGTTTATTATTAAAATTTCAAACATATACAGAAGTAAAGAGAATTTATATGGTGAATTTATGAGACAAATTAAAAAATCATTTCATAGGTAATCTTCTTTCATTTCCGAGTCTCCTTATCACCTCCCAGAGATGGTTGTTGTTGTTGTTGCTGTTGTTTTGTGAAGCCAGTAACAAACCTCGCTTCAGGAAAGTGGGTTTTCATTAGGAGCGCCTCTTTTAGTGCTGGGAATGGGCAGTTTCGGGGGTGTATTCCTGGCAATATGGGTCAAGCATCAAGAAAATGTTAGGGTGTGGGGAGGTCATAAAACACATTGAGCTAAGATTCAGTGAGTGCTTGTCCTGTTTACTCCACCAGATGTGATGGGTATAGATCAAAAGAGGTGAGCCATGTCTGTGAAGAGCCACATTCTTAGGGATGGATACAGATTAACACTATGTAGTTATAATACTATGGGGACAAGTGCTGAGTCTTTTATATATTTACATATGTGTGTATACATATATACATACATGATTATGGGTGTATGTCTGAGTTTTTACATATATGCACACATACCCACACAGACATATAGCCATATGGCTGTTACATGAATATGAACACCTAGGGAAACTGTATAAGCCAGGATTTACAATTACATACGATTGATATCTTTTATGTGTCTGGCTTTTACATACAATTTTTTAAAAAAAGGTTTTTAGTAGGAAGAGATACCTGAAAGGTGCGAGTTAACAATTTGCTGTATATCTATCTGCTACACAGATGAGAGAGAAAATCAGTTGTTCCCTTTACCATATTCATGATCAGATTACTGTAAAGCACAGGAAAAGAAATGTATGTTGTTTTTTATAGCCAGGTTTATATTAAAGATCAAAGTCTGCAACTGTAACAAATATAACAAGTCATTGATTTCCATGAGTCAATTGACTCAGGCCTAGGTGTTAGTGAGCTGGAGAAGCTCATCTTTCACTATCGATCCCCACTGAACGGGCATATTTGTTCACGAGGCTGCCTCCGTAGGCAGTGCTCCTTTAGGAAGCCTGACTTACAGCAGGATGCAGGGCACCCATATGAGATGGACAATTATTACGAAACCAGCAAGCGTTAGGTCAGTGCTTGGAGTATGTTACAGGCTGCTGCTGCTGACTGGAACTAATGACTGCTTATTAATTTTTGTCAGATAATTCTACTCCATTATTTATTAGCATCCTGATCATCTGTAATATTTTTAGAAGATCTTAGCTAATACCATTAAGATATGGCCAAAAGCATTAAATGTGAAGTATCTTTGCTGAAAATAATAACGGATGAATATTTTATATGACATTTTAGAATTTAGATTTTACCGTGAATCTCAAACACTCAAGGAAAATTTTTGCTATTCTCATTTTATAGCTGCAGAAACTGAGGTCTAATGATATTAAATGACCTTTTCAAATTTACCTGGTAAGTTGCGCAGCTTGTTCCCAAACACATCCATTTATTCAACAAACATTCATTTTGTGTCTGCTTGTAAAAGGCACCAGGGATGAAGACGTGAAAACCATGGCACTAACATCCTGTGGGAGAGCCAGATATTAAAGTAATCAATCACAGAATTAACTATTTAATTACGGTAGTGATACGCGGTGCCAAGTAGTGCAGCTTGGGACGAGGGTCCGTAAGAGGAGGGCCTGACGTATCTGGAGTTTCCTGAGGAAATGTTCCATCTTGAGTTCAGAAGACAGTGGAGGGCGGGCGAGGGTCCGTGTGGAAGGAGGAGCGTGGGCGGTGGTTGGAAGGGGAAGAACATTCTCAGGGAAGAAACTGAAACAATACCAGTGTTTGGAGGCCGAAGGATGAGTGAGACATGAGAATTTCAGGGAGGTGATTGGGCCAGTTCTTATCCTTTTTAGTTGAAAAAGTCAACAAATTGTTCTGTGCCAGCCTCTATGAAGCAAGGTGTGATACATTTGGAAAGAATACATGCACACATATGCACGCATGCATGCACACATGCACACACATGCATACATATACTCAACCAGCAGAGTGTGTAGTAGTAAGCAACAGGCAGCTAAGGAGTTTAAGGGTGTGATACTATTGGATGAGTAATTTTTATCAATAAAATATATAGTCTAAACTAGGATTTTTTTTTTTTTCTTTTTGGAGACAAGAGTCTTGCTTAGGTTCAGGTGACCAGGCTGGCCTAGAACCTGTGATCCTCTTGCCTCTGCTTCACAAGTAGCTGGGATTGCAGATGTGGCCAACAAGATGTACTTATTTTTGTCTTTAGTTTAAAACTCCATTCCTCTCTCTTTGCAAAAATTGTAAATTTGTATTGTCCAAGATTTTTCCACGGACAGCCTTACTTTCAGAATTGTGTGTATAGCTCCTTTAAAGGACTTCTGAACGATGCCTTTAGATTGTCCTTTTAAAATTTCTTCAGAAGGGAGTCTCTGCGATTCCTGCTGTGTTACTAGTCAGCCAGTGATACCTAAAGATATTACCATCAGTTGATGAACCTTTTCAACCATGTACCCTCGTACGTGCAGGCATAATGGGAATTAAGCCACATTACACAGTATTGGTGCTTCTTTGTAGAAAAAGCTCTTATTTCTTAATTAATTGCCATCAGATGAATTTTCAAGGCTCTAGTTGTAGACTATCACTAAAAATAGTAATTCTGTTTTGTTCTATTTGGAAAATATGCATGTGAATACTCTGTTAACTGCCTCTGTCCTAAATATAATATGACATGCTTTTATTTATTTTAATTTTAAACTAAATTTAAAAAAAATTTGAGACGGGATCTTACTTTATAATCCAGGCTGTCCTGAACTTGCTATGTAACCCAGGTTGTCCTTGAATATATGGCAGTCATCCTACCTCAGCCTCCCAAGTGCTGGGATTACTGGTGTGCACCACCACACAATTTGTGTGGTTCTGGGGAATCGAACCTAGGGTGTTGCACTTGTTAGGTAAGCACTCTAACCTCTGAGCTATATCCCTAGCCCATGGCATGTTTTTAGTGGCGATTAGAACACCCAAAACTTGGTGGCATTTAAAAAATTCACTGCATTAAATAATAATAAGTTTTAAAAACTGAACATGCAAGTCATCATTTTAAAAAAAGGATTTTCCAACATTGGATAGATTATTTTCAAAATAGCAAAAGATTAGCATACTGAAGAGACTTCTGTTTCGTTTGCATTATCATGACAATAGAATTTTTGCAATTTCCTGGAGAAGAAACTACTTAAATGCTAGTTTCTTAAAAAAATAACTGGATAAGAATGCAATGTCTTCAAGCTTTTATGAAACTGTTCTTAAAATCTGATTAAGTAGTAAAATAACTATAACTGTATGTAAAGTCTGATAGAAAAATACCATATATTTAAATTAAAAAATACTTTAGAGTAAAGGACACATTGCCTTTAATTTACCTGTAAATACTCTGTCATTTCAAACACATGTACGCCGTTGTTCTTGCCACATCTGAAGCAGTTCTGAAGGCCTCTTTCATGTCTGCCTTCATGTCTGAATTGAATTCAAAAAATTCTTTACCTTTCATGGTCATTGTGACTTTGAGGAAGAGCCAAAACCCCCGTGGTCCCAGCTCTGGTGAGTATGGTGGAGGATGACATAGGTCATCTTTTTTTCAAGCTTGCTTTGCCGCAAGTGGCACTCGGCACCAGGCTTCACCACATTTTTGACTGCATTTCATAGGGTCACAAAGAGGACATTCAGAATTTCCTCAGAGGGAGGCAAGAGTGTTCATACTAAAGGAATTATTTGAGGGAGATTAATGGTAATATGTCTTTACTGTAATTTTTGTTTGTTTAAACATTTCTTGTATTTTTTGATTGTTCTTTACATGTTAAGATAATATTTACCAGTTATGAAGTATGAACTACATGTGTTTTGAAGTGGTGTCCTGATCTTGTGTTTAATTTGGACTCCTCATTCCATTGAATACTGTATCCATAATAAAAAAATCCATCTTTTTTATTCTCAATACCATTGTCTTAGTTCTAACTCATGCTAATTTTATTTTTAAAAATCTCATTTTGTTGATATAATGTACACAGAAAAGTGCACAAATCATGAATGTACAGAAATGAACAAACACATGTAGCCACCTGTCAAATCGAAGAATTGGGTATGGGCAGCATTTTAGGAGCACTATCCCGATGTCCGGCACCACAGATCTGTGATGTTTTCTGTATGTGGGATTCACACTGTGTGCATTCTTTTGTGGCATCTGTGTATTTTGGCTCCCTTCAGAGCATGTTTGTGGGATTGATTTATGTGTATGGATCATGAGTTTGTGCATTTTTATTGCTGTATATACAATAATTTACTTCTCCACTCTGATGTTGATGGTTATTTGGGTTGTCTCCAAGGTTTGTTATTATAAATACTGATGCTGTGATCATTCTATGATGCTAAGCAGTTTAGCCCATTTGAACTCCTATAAGCAGTTTACGAGGATTTCAGTTTCTCCACATTCTTGCCAACACTTGATATTTTCAGTCTGTTTAATATTAGTCATTCAGTTCAGAGTGTAGTGATATTCCCTTATATGTATTTTAGTTGTTTCTCTGATACTTAACGAAGCTGACTACTTTTTGCTTATTGTTTTGTTAACTTTTGTGGGGTTTGTTTTCTGTTTATTGTTTTGTTTTATATAGTTTACACACAGACTCTTGTCAAGACAGGCATGCTATATATTTTTCTCTACTCTGTGGCTTGCCTTTGGATTCTTCTAATGGCATTTTTGATAAAGAGGTGTTCATTTTAAAGTAGCCCAATGAACTATTATTTTTCCTTTATAGTAGTGCTTTTGTATCATACTTAAGAAATCTTGGGGCTGGAGGAATGGCACCATGGTTAAAGTACTTCCTTAGCAAGCACAACGCCCTCGGTTCAATTCCCCAGCACCATGTAGGCAGTGCATGGTGGCACACGCTTGTAATCCCAGGACTCAGGAGACGGAGGAAGGAGGATTGCCGTGAGACCAAGTTTAGCCCGGGTTCCAAAGTGAATTCTGGACCAGCCTGGGTTATAGAGCGAGACCCTGTCTCAAAACAAAACAAAACAAAACACACACACACACACACACACACACACACACACACACACACACACACAAACAATAAAACAAAAACAAAGTCTTTGACTGGGAATGTAGTTTTGCCTAACATGCATGAGGCCTTGGATTCACCCCTAGCACTGGGAAAAAAACAAAAACAAAAACCCACTTTTTTTTACCCACTTTTACCCAGGATGTTCTTCTGTGGTGTATTCTGAAAGGTTTTATTATTTTGCCTTCTTCTCTTAGCTCTGTAATTCACCTCAGTTGATTCCTATGTAAGTAGCAAAACATGAAATAAAAGCTTGATAATTCCTCATTATTTTTATTAAGTGGCTGGGCACCATTTATTGAGAAGTTCATTGTCTTTCACATTTTGTAGTTGCTCTTCTGTTATAAATCTAGTGTCCATGTATATGTAGATGTGTTTCTAGAATCTGTTTTGTTTTATTCATTTTCTGCTTGCTCTTTAAATAATTAATATTAAATTATTGTTGCTTTATACTGTGTCTTGATATTTAGCTTATGTGCTTGTCCTCTGCTGTTCTTCAAAGTTGTCTTGGCTTCTGTTGCTACAGATGTGGGGCCTGGAGCCCCTCTTTCGAGGCTCTTTGTATCTGTCCAAGGAACTGGGGAAGCCTCCCTGGACTGGCTATTGAATTTCTGAGACTTTAGAGACCCCAGCTGGAAATTTGTCAGTCACATGGGGTATTCAGGACTTTAGCGAGTCAAACACCAGCTGAATGCAGTCAGAAAGATTAAACAATACGTTGTAATGGTAGGTGCCACTGGACCACAATTTCATTAACATAAGAAACTGCGTTTTTCCTTGGCTATGTGGTCCCAAGAAGAAGGCTCAATCCCAGTCATCATGCATGTATGCAGAAAAAGTTACTCTAAGAGTTGCTGTCACCTTTTTGACCCGCAGTCTAGGCATTGATGACCACCATATGGGTGGGATACCAAGACAGCTTGTCCAGTCCTGAGATCATTGTGGCCTATGAAAAAGTAGATCTTGATTAGTCTCATGAAGAATGCTGGTAGCTCAGAGAGGTCCCACCCATGTGATCTCTACACTAGCCTGGATCTCTCCTGTTATTATTTGTATTTCAATATGCACTTTTATTAATTTTTTTTTTGTGTGTGTATGTGTGTGTGTGTGGCAGGGTCTCACTCTAGTCAAGGCTCAATATGTAGTCCAGACTGGCCTCAAATTCACAGCAGTCTTCTGTGTCAGCCTCCCAACTGCTGGGATTAGAGTTGTACACTACCATACCAGGCCTGTGTGGTGCTGGGGAATGGAACCAATGCCTTTGTGTGACCTACACCACAGCCCTTCATTTTTATATTAGCTTATTCTTTCTGTGTATGTGGGGTTTTGAATTGAGATTGTACTTTATCTCTAATAAATCAATTTAATGTCTGTGTAGCCCAATGAGACTACCTCACTTTTTTTTCCCATAAAGTTGGTTATCTGGTTTTCTTCTTTCTGTATGCTTTTTCTTTGGTCAGTCCTTTGAGGAGTTTTTAAATTTTAATTTTATTTCATTTGTCATACTGGGGATCAAAATCAGAGTCCTCAGCCCTTTTTAAATTTGAAGCGGAGTTTCACTGAGTCACTAAGTTGTCCAGGCTGGACTTGAATTTGCAGTGCTCCTGCCGCAGTCTTTGAGGGTGGTGGGATTATGGGTGAGTGATACCGTACCTGACGGGATTTATAAATGTAGACGTTTTATTTTATTTTATTATTTTTTTGAGGCTGGGTTTTATTCTGTAGCCCAGGCTGGTCCTGAACTCACTATGGAGCCCAGGCTAGCCTTGGATTCGGCAAACCTACTTCAGCCTCCCAAGTGCTGGGATTATAGATGTTACTTAGACTTCTTAGAGAATCATTTGATTTGTTGATTAGCTCTATTTTTTAAGTAAGTTATGCTTACATTTATTATTAAATTTGTTTCTTTTTAAATTTCTTGAGGAAGTTGCTTAGTTATTGATACTTTTGGTGCTTTTCTTTTAATATATATGCATTTAAGTCTATGCTTTTTTTTTGAGACAGGGTCTCATTTTGTATTCCAGTCTAGTCCTGAACTCATTGTGTAGCTCAGGCTGGGCTGGAACACTCACCAATCCTCCTGCCTTAGTCTCCCAAGTGCTGGGATTACAGATGTGTGCCACCATGCTTGGCTTAAGGCTATACATTTTCTTCTGAGGCTTTTTTTTTTGTATCCCAGCCAGGAAAGATGACATTCACCTAAATACCCAGCATGCTGGGAGGCTGAGGCAGGAGGATGGATGGCCAAATTCATGCCCCAGAGGTGAGAATAGGGAAGGAAAGTAAAAATGGTCAAGATATGATATATAAATGCACCAATTTCTCAAGCTGATTGTTATTGTTGTGTATTGCGTACAGATGCTAATAAAAGAATAAGATTTAGCATTCAGCAAGACCCTCTCTCAAAAAAGAAAAAAGAAAAGAAAGAAGAAGATAACATACTGGAGATGCAGCTTAGTGCAGAGGACCTGGATTTTATGTCTGGTAGTAGAAGAAAAGATCAAACAAAACTAAGCAACCAACCAAAGTACTATTCCACATATATTGAAATGTAGTACTTTAATTATCACTTATTTCAAAACATTTTGTATCCTCCTTATAATTCCCTTTTTATCCGTTGGCTATTTAGTTTATGTTTTTAGTTTGCAAACTTATTCTAGTTTTTCTGTTATTACAGATTTTAGCTTAATTTCACCATAATTAGAAAAATAATATGCTTACAGTCCTTTGAAATTTATTGAAAACTTTTATGGCTTATTCTGTGATTTTTAAAAAGAAGTTAACTTTATGGTAGTATAATTTGCATAGAGTAAAATGTACCTATTTTAATTATATAGTGTAGTGATTTTTGACAAATATATACACTTATGAAAGGCTCACCCCCATCAAGTTATAAAGCATTTCTGTCACACAAAAAGTTCCCTTATGTATCTTTGCTATGGTCCCCAACACGAACACTGGACGCAGGCAACCACTGGCTTCCTGTTATTATAGATCAGTTTTTAATTTCTTGAGGTTCTGTGAATGGAAGCATACAGATGATATATATATGTTCTTCTGTATTAATCTTCATTTACTCAGCCTAATGTTCATGAGATTTATATGTTGTTGCACGTTTCAGTAATATGTTGATTTTTGTTACTAAGTAGTACACTGTTTTGATATATCAGAATTTATTAATTTATCCATCTACTTTATAGGTAGTTGGGCAATGTCTAGTTTTTTTTAAATTTTGTTTGTGTGTGTGGGATCAAACCTAGCGTCACGTGCATGGTAGGCGCGGACACTACCAGAGCTGTACTGTCAGCCAGTATCTAGTCTGTAGCTCTCATGAGCGAAGGCGCTGTCACATTGGGCTTTGTGCAGATGTATGCTTTACTTCCTTTTAGGTAAACACTTAGGAGTGGAATTTCTAACTAGTGGTACACTGAGTTTTATAGAAAATGGCAATTTTTTTTCAAAGTGCGTGTTTTGTACTCCTACATTTATACTAATACCGTTCCGCTCCATTTTCTGATTCATTCATTTGTTCTTCCTTCTTCCTTCCTTCCTTCTTTTTCTCTTTCCTTCCCTCCTCCCTCCCTCCCTTCCTTCCTTCCTTTACTGTAGTGGCCATTCTTTTGGTTACAAGGTGCTACTTCATGTGATTTTGATTTGCTTTTCTTAAATGATTAGTGATTTTGAGCATCTCCTATACTTGTTGGCTTCTTGTGTATTAATTCTTCAGATATTTTAAAATAAGGTTATTTGTTATTGTTGAGCTATAAGGGTTCTTTATTCTAGATATTAATATCTTATTAGAGGTATGATTGGAATTACTTTCTCCACTTCCATAGTTACCTTCTTACTCTGTGATTACTATTTTTTTTGTAGTGTGGAAGTTTTTAAGCTTGATAAAACCCATTTGTCAATTTTTGCTTGTTGTAGCTTCCTTTCCAATTTTAGTGACTTTTTTTTCTTTTTCTTGACTAATTGCTCTTGCTAGGACTTCTCATATCATGTTGAATAGAAATGGTGATATAGTTAGCCTTGCTTCATTCTTTATTTCAGAGGGAAAACTTTCAGGTTTTTTTCATTATTGGATATGATGTTAGCTCCGAGTTTTTCATATATGGCTGTGCTTTGTTGTTTTGTTTTGCTGGTGGCGCTGGGCATGGAGCCCAGGCCTTTGCATTACACTACCTCTCCAGTCTATTTTTTTGATGTCCCAGGTTGGGCTCAAACTTGTGGTTCTCCTGCCTCATTCTACTAGAGTGCTGGGATTTATGGCCTTAATTACAATGTGTTAAGGTTCCTTTTCTTCACAGTTTGAGTGGTTTTATAATGAAAAGGTGTGAACTTTGTTTAATGCTTTTTTTCTTGTATTGAGATGAACCTGTAATTTTGGTTCTTCATTTTGCTGTTCTTTATTAAACTGATTTTTGTTGTTGTTGTTGTTTTGTTTTGAGACAGTGTTTCGCTCTGTAGCCCAGAGTGATCCTGAACTCACTATGTAGCCCAGGCTAGCCTTGGATTCCTGCCTCAGCCTCCCAAGTGCTGGGATTACAGGGCATGCGCCACCACACACAGCTTATGATTTTTTTTTGTGTGTGTGTGTTTTGAATCATCCTTCCTTTACAAGTGGATAACCAAGTGGATAAATCCCACTTGGTTACGGTGCAGTCCTTTTAATGAGCTGTTGAATTAAGTTTGATAGTATTTTGTTAAGAATGTTGTATTAGTATTCATCAGAGATACTGATTTCCTTTCTCCTTATGCAGCCTAGCTTGGGTGTCAGAGTAATGATAGCTCCACAAAATGATTTGGAAATGTTCCTTCTTCTTCTTCTTGTTTTTAAAAAAAATTTTAATAGAAGAGTGTGAGAATTGGTGTTAATTAAATGTTTGGTGGACTTCAGCGAAGCCATCTGGCCTGCTTTTTTGTTTATTGGGAGGTTTTAGATGGTTAAGTCAGCCTCCTTACTAGATATAGGTCTTATTTATTAGTAATTCACTCCTGGTGGTTGTATATTTCTATGGATTTATGTATTTCAGGTTATCTAATCTTTTGATGTGGAATTGTTTATAGTTGCCTCTTATAATTCTTTTTATTTCTGTGGTTGTAATGTCTCCTTATAGTTTTTTATTTTATTTCTATGAATTTTCTTCTTTTTTCCTGAGTCAGTCTAGCCAAAACAATTGTCAGTTTTGTTGGCATTTTCAATGCATCACATCTTAATTTCATTGATTCCTCCCCTGTCCTATTGTGTTTGTTTCTGTTCTGATCTTAATTATTTTCTTTCTTCTGCTAACTTTGAGTTTGTAGTTTATTCTTTTCTAGTTCCTTGAAGTGTAAAGTTATTGATCTAAGATACGGCTTTTCTTTCTTCCTTTCTTTCTCTCTTTTTTTTCTTCTTTTATTAAATGTAGCACTTCAGTGCTTTAAATTCTCCTCAGTATTGTTTTTTGCTCTATCCTGTGTATTTATTTTCATTTTCCTTTAGGTCAGGGTATTTCCTCATTTCCCTTGTCATTTCTTGTTTGACCTACTGTTACTTGTCTTAGTCTGTTGACCTCCCTAACAAACTACCAAAATATAATACACAATACAAATGCTAACCCAGTTGATTTACAAATAACAAATATATTTTTCATAGTTCTGTAGGCTGGGAAGTCCTAGATCAAGGTGTATGGCAGATTTTATGTCTACCAAGGACCTTTTTCCTCATTCTTAGGTATCTATTTTTCACTGTATCTAACATGGCAGAGAAAGCAGGGATTTCTCTGAAGCCTCTTTCATAAATGGAGATCTCGCGACCTATCTCCTTCTGAAAGCTGTACCTACTAACATTAGGATTTCAGCACACAAATTTTGGAGAGATACAAATATTTGGGGCATTGCATAGTTGTATTTCATTTTGTCTATTCTCATGGATTTATAAATATATTTTATGGTTTTAACTTTTCCTTCTCTGATGAGTAGTGATGATACACATCTTTTTGCTTATTGCAGTCCTATATTTACTTTTGTAATATATCTTTGCAAGGTTTTTGCCCAAGTTTTAGTCAGTTTCTCTTCTTCTTATATTGAGTTTTAAGAGTTTTACAGAAGTAGAAGTCCTTCATCAGGCGTGTATATTAAGAATGCCTTCTCTTTAGTCTGTAGTGTGCCTTTTGGTTTTTCTTAATGCCATCTTCTAAAAAATAGAAGTTTTTAGTTTTGGTAAAGTCCAGTTTATGAACTATTTATACTCCATACTTTTTGAGTTATGTCTAAAAATTTTTTCCTACTCAAAGGTTGTGAATATTTTGTCATAGACACTTTATATATTTAGCAAAAGTCTAGTCTGTGGTTAACTCTGGCTTTATTTATTTATTTTTTTTTGCATGATATAAGTTAAGGATCGAGGCTCATGTGTTTGCATACTGACATCTAGTTTTTCAAGCATCACTAGTTGAAAAAAACTATCTTTTCAGGGCTGGAGGAATGGCATAGTGGTTAAAGTGCTTGTCTGGCAAGTGCAAGGCTCTGAGTTCTGTTCCCCAGCACCACATAAAGCCAGGAATGGTAGCACATGTCTGTAATGCCAGCATTCAGAAGGCTGAGGCAGGAGGATTGCTGTAAGCCCAAGGCTGGCCTATGATTCATAGTGAATTCAGGAGCAGCCTGGGTTACAGAGAAAGACTCTATGTTTAAAAAAAATAAGGAAAAACTACCTTTTCTACCATTGACTTAACTTGGCCATTTTGTTGAAAATGAGTTAACTGTTTATATTTGAGTCTATTTGTGGGTTCTTTATTTTGTGTCATTGATTTATACATGTATTATTACATCAACACCATATTGTTTTATGTCTTTATAAAGTAAATCTTTGAGGCTAGTATTGTGAGTCGGCCAACTTTGATTCTCTTTTGCTTTGGCTGTTCTAGTTCTTTGCATTTCCATTATTAGTCTTTTAGATTTAGTTTGTCATGTTCTATAAAAAGCTAGTGGAATTTTGAGTGAGATTACTTGGAACCCATTGATAGATAAGATTGGGTAGGACTGACACCTTTAAGTATACTGAATTTTCTAGTTCATGATTATGATATATACTTAATTTATGGAGGTCTCCTTTGATTTCGCATCATTGTGACAGTCCATTCCACCATTATCTAAGCTGTGCTAAAGGTTTAGTCCCAATTCGGGCTGTTCCTGGCCTCTGACTTCTTTTTCCTCATAACCCTGAACTAATCACAGTTCTGTTCACACACAAGGCTGTTTCATGCTTTTCGACTCATGTGCTTTCTTTACTTGGAAACTTTATTTATGATTAGTAATACCAATCACACAGACTGAATTTGAATTAAGTCAATTCTACCACAGCTTTCAATAACATGTTTATCTTATAGCAGTTGTACAATAAATGTTGGGATTTATATTGATTGTATACTGCATCCTGTAGATTGTGAGTTCTTTATTAACAATGCCTTTTTTGTCATATTGAGGTCGGAAGCAAGGGTCTTTGCACATTCTCAGCCCTTCCCCCTTTTGTTAATTTTTTTTTTTAATGAAAGGGTCTTGATAAATCACTAAGTTGTTCAGACTGGACTCAAATTTACACTCCTTTGCCTTAACCTCCCAGAGTACTGGGTGTACAGGTGAATGTTACCCTCCCTAGCCCCACAGCAGTGCTGCTTTTCTTCTGTTTTGTATTCCTAGTGCCTGATACAATACTTGGCATGTAGTATGTGCTCTTGAGATGTTTAATTTTTTGAGTTTTTGCAAAAGCTTTGGAATTAGACAATGAGGAATGTTTCTTACAATGTTCAAATGTCAAATATATTAACAACTATGTTGCTGGACTCTAAAGTGTTATCAAATAAGCTTTGCTTCTTTTGCCAAGCAATTTGCTAGCAAGCTAAAGGCAAATGTGACAGAATAGTAGGTATTTTTTTATTCTAATCAGTGAATGCATTGTCTCTTTTGATTGAACTCTTTCTAATTTCTCTTGTCTCATTTTATAAAAGTAAATCTTTATTCTTTATACCAATTTATGAAGCTCAAGTTATCATGAATCACATAGAAAGTTGTTACTCTAATAAATAGAAATTATTATTGCTAATAAAATTATGGGATGACTTTGAAAAGGAATTGTCTATTACAAAATTTGCGATTTGAATGCACTTAGCTATGTCCTAATAAGATTATATATTATTTGAAAGATAAAACTATCTGCATATTGAGAATTATTTGAACCTACATTACACTTCTTATGCTTATACTATTTTATGATCATTTTTTCCTTGTAATGGTGGATTTTTCGTATAAGAAAAAATTTTTACAAGATTGTTACTTGGACCCACGTGTAATTCTTCCTGTTCTAAAGACTTCTTAAAAGAGAAAATTTGATTAAAGCCACAGGGATGCAATGGTGAAAACAAATTACCTTAAACAGATGGGCAGTCAAATTACAACAGCATGACACTGGAGCGAAGGCTGGCAGACTCCTGCTGCTGCTGTTGCAGAGTTCATGAGAGACTTTCAGGTAAGAGTGGCAATGGTTTCTTCCTGGAGACATCTCTCATTTTTGCAGGCCTTCCCAAGGCATAACAAATGGGACAAATATTTATTTAATACTTACAACAGGTGTTTATATTTTATAGTATTTACCTATCATCTATCTATCCTCTCAAATATCATAGTACTGGATCCGTGAAATGGTTAAAAATTTAAAAGGCAGATGATAACAAGTAGTGTCAAATAAATGGGAAAATCGAACTGTCAAACTCTGCTGCTGTGATTGTAAAATGGTGCAGTCATATTGGAAAACGGTTTAGCAGGTCCTCAAAATTTTAAATTAGTAGTTATCATATGACCCAGCAATTCTACTTGAATGAATTGAAAATGTAATCCATACAAAATTTCTGCAAGAATATTCATAACAGCATTATTCCTAGTAGTCACAAAGCAGAAACAATTCTAAATCTATCATCTGGTAAGTGAATAGATAAAATATGGTATTTCCAGACAATGGAGTATTATTCAGCCATAAAAATACGAAGTAGTAATACTTGCTGTAATGTGGGCAAACCTTGATAACATTATCTTCGGCGGTTCACTGAGGAAACTAGATGCATACTGTGCAGGATACATTTTGTGTAATTGTTTTATGTGAAACGTGTACAGGTGGTAACTAGATAGAGTTAGGAAGCAGATTCGTAGTTTCCGGGAGGTGAAATTAGGAGGAGATAGGGAGTACTTGCTATTGAATACGTGGTTCCTTTGGAGGTTATGAGATATGTTCTGATATTGCCTGTGATGATAGATGTACAGGTATGAATGCACTGAACTCACAGGATTGTGTACTTTAGAAGGGTGAATCCTAAGTTATATGAGTTAAATTTCAAGTTATTGTTTTTAAAAATCATAGTGTTAGAGTTGACCGCGTATGCTAATCATAGTGTTAGAGTTGACCACGTATGCTAATTTCTATGTAGTCTTAGGCTATCTCACCCATGTCAAACACATCTGTAACTATACTTTAAGTTCCTTCAGGACAGGAACCCTTAATCTGTGCTTCCTTTTTCTTTATTTCCAGGGCTTAGCAATCCCTTTATGTGGTATAGTTCAGTAAGCGTTTGTTTAGTAGAGATGACTACTGACTTATTGCATTATAAAACTTGTGTTCTTATTTAGGGGGAAAAAGTATTTTCTTGTTGTGATAAAAATAGTAACTGTAAGATGGGGATAAAAGACTGTCAGTTAGTTTGTCTGTCCTAAATATATGTAGCGACCTAGTCCACAGACTTGTTTAATGAAAGATGTGAAAATGATGTAATTAACTTATGATTCATATTCTTTTCATAGTTTGCATCAACTAATTTTAAAGTACTAGATGGAGTGCATTCTTTTAGATATATTCAAAACTTTTAAAACATTCTGAAATTCATTCTCACTTTTCTTCACAGTCACATCTTCCTGATCAGTAATCTTGTAAGGGATAAAGTATTTATTGAAAATGATTGTATTGCCAATTTTTATTGTCTTAGTAATGAGAGAACCTGTATTCTTTAATATTTCTTACAAAGTCCACACCTGGAACTTCCTAGATCATGAATCAGGATGAAAGAACTATGAAGTATCTACTTGACATTTGAAAATTTTGTAGGAAGGGTTGTGGGGGCCCCTGGGACCCAGAAAAATGATTAGATGCTTTCATCCTCATGTTCCCTTAGAAAAAAATTCGTTAAATAAAATAAAATGCAACTTTTACATTATCATAGTTTTACTGTAAAACTGAGAGGGTCACCTTGGATAAACATTGGCTATTTCAATTTTTTCAAATGTAGTAGAAGTCAAGAACTAATATCTGAGCTCTTCTTTGATGATATCCCCTCTTTTTAGGTCTTAGTCAAGGAGAACCCATTTAAAAATAATTTCATAAGTATGCACACATACATCTGACTCCCATTTGACTTTTTTTCCATCCAGCCAGGAGCCATATCTTTGTTAGTGATAGAAACAATACAAATTTCAAACCAAGCTGAAGGTACTACCATTTTGAAACACTAAATGAAAATAAAGCACTGTTCTCAGATGGTTACATTAATCCCACAATGACAGTTATGATGCTTACTGTTGTAGTTCAAGGGTTGAACTGTCTTTGCTCTTGATACATTTGCTTTTGAAGTAATTCTGTGTCCTTACCTTCCACGCCTGTTTCATCAGCCTCTACTTTTTCACTCTCCTCTTACACCGTTGGGGTCTACTTGAGTATTTGAGACAGCTTCACCTTGAACTTTGAATTTCTCAGCAACTAACAGTACTTGTTGAGATAAAATTTTCAATCCTGGCTTCCTCAGACACTTTTGTAAAGGTATTTGAAGCTGGGCTTTTGTAGACATTTGGTTTTGTGATGACAAAGAGAATATTCTTAGATTTCCAGGTAGTGACTCTAGCTCCTCCTGTCACTTGCTGTAGGCAGAGTCTGGATGTGCCCTTTCGTGCCATTTCACTTTACTGACTGGATTTTGGCTGCTGTTGCCAGCCAGGCTTGTTGTCTGGGGGCTTGTGTGGCATCTTGTTCCTGGCTCTCTGGTTCTGACTCATCACTGTCATATTCTGTTCCAGAGCCCGTCTCAGCTCGGGGCTGTGCCCTCCTGCCCTGTGGCAGGGGTGGGATCTTTGACCTCTCCGGGAATTTTGGGAGGAGAGTGCAGCACCAAGATGGTGGTGGGAAGAGGACCGGGGAGCGGGACCCAACCATTTGCACGAGGACGCCTCCCGTTTAACTTATGAACCCATTTTACACTGTGTTTGAGGCTTCATAATTGAAAAAGGGTCCATCTTTCCATTGTTTTCTGGAAAGGAAAAAACAGAACAAAGTAAACTGCATTTCCTGTGTATCTGAGAAGTGCCCAGCCAGCCTCCCAAGGCTATTTCTTACCCTCAGATGAGCTGAACTATTTGGAGGCCGATTTGAAATTTCATTTCTTAAAGGGAAATAGGTCCCTGATGTTAGAAGGTCGTGATTTTCTACACCGTTCCTCCTCAACTTTTTAGGCTTTTCTTTTTTTTGACTGAAGGCTTTAGTCAACATTCTGTTTATCGTCGCCAGCTCTAGCTCATTAATTGTTCCTGTTTCAATCTTCTCTTGTTTAAAATATTGCTTTATTAAAATTAAAATTCCATGAACTAAGATTATAAAACTCAAATATTTAGGTTGACTTATTGAAGAGAGTCGTCAATTTTTAGCTCTAGTCTCCATTTCCTTCCAGAAGGAAAACTTCTTCACATTTGATAGTGGACTATGAATTATAATGTTATTGATTTCTCAGTCTTGGCCATTATCTGTTGACTTTCAGTTACAGAAGATGAATATTTAACTCTCGCTCACTCCCTTGTTTCTCACACCTGTTAGCCTGTTTCTCAGCTCCCAGCCTCGCTCTTGTATCACAATTTTGGTTAGATGAGTGCTTTTCAGTCATGGCTATGTATGTGGCATCACTGCTGTGACAGAATACCCAGGATCCACAATTTAAGGGAGGAAAGATTTATTTAGCTCACAGTTTCTGAAGGTCTCTAACACACAGACAGTCCATGGATGCAGCCAAAGTGAAGGTCCATGGCAGAGGCCGGAGAGCTGCTGATCCCACTGCAAATAGAAACCAAGGGAAGCCAGAGCCAAGAAGATGTCTAGAGACCCAGACAAGGCTGGAACTTTCCCAGGAAGCAGCTGTACAGATGTTTCTTCTTTCTTCCTTTCATTACTTCAAAAAGCTAGTCCCCACCACCCCAGGTGGGTGCCCCTCCTTCATTTCCTGGCCCACAAGTCAACAACACACCTGAAAGTTCCCAACTGGAACAAGTTGACAACACTCTTTCCAGGTCAAACTCCAAGCATCGGCACCTTCCAGCCAAGCCCTACCACCCAATGACACACAGTTTCAAATATATGAGAATTTTGGGGACACACAAGATCCAGCCTTAGTGCTAGGAATCCTGAATGAATGAATATAGATGCTAGATTCACCTTTGTGTATTTTGGTTGACTTCTGAGTGTCAGTAATTCTTTTTTAAGTTTTCTCTTTGTTTCTAATGTGCATCCAGGTTTGCGGGCCATTGAATTATATCAGTATTTATTTATTATGACTGTGATAATGCTTCTCATGTCATTAATTTTTCTTTTTTGTGTATATTTTTCCTCTAAGGGTGTTAATAAATATATTTCTAATTTGTTAAACTTTCTCTGTGCAGTTTTATGCATCCAGTAAAATGCACTAAACTTCTACTCTCTGTTGAGGCTGTAGCTGTAAATAAACACATTAAAATTCTCCTTGTTCTCCCAAAGTTTATGTTCTAGAAAGGATGATGTGTAATAAATAAATAAGTAAAATGCATATTATATTAGATAAATTCTTTGGGGAATAATAGAATAAGGATAGGAGGCAAAGGAATATTGAATTAAGAGTGGGATTACCTCTTCATACAGGATCACCAAGGAGGGCCATCTTTAGAAGATGACTTTTGAGTAAAGAGTTGAAGGTGATTATTATGATTTAAATATGAAGTGTCCCCTCCCAAAGACTCATGTATTGAGAACATGGTCCCAATGCAGCAGTGTTGAGAGGTGGGGCCTAGAGAGCTGACTGGATTAAGCGGGCATTAACTTCATTAATGGATTAATCCATTGGCACATTCATAGCCAGGTGAGCTATTAGGAGCTAGAGCCCTGTTGGAGGGAGCAGGTTCCTGGGAGCATGCCTCTGAGGAGTATATCCTGTCTCCAATGCCCTTCTCTCTCTATGGCACTTTCTTCCTGGCTGCCACAGGTTAATAATCCCTTTCTTCCATCATGCCTTTCCGCCTTGGAACCAACTAACAGACTGAAACCTCTGAAGTCATGAACCAGCATGAACCGTTTCTCTTTTAAGCTGTTACTATGGGGCATTTTGTTCTAGCAATGAGAAGATAACTAACTAAGGCTGTGATCATGTAGATAGATGCCTTGGGTCAGGGGACCTAGTGGAAGGGATCAGCAGGTGTAGAGGTTTGAAGTGGGACCTGCTTTGTGTTCTCAGAACAGCCAGAGGCAGAGTGGCTGGAGCAAGCGAGGATGGGAAGGAAGCGGTAAATTGAGAAGGGCTTTGGTAGGCCCTTGTGGGGATGTTAGTTTTATTTGGAGCTGGATAGAAGCCATAATGACGTAAGCGATGTGATGGGATTTTGGCTGTAAAAGGATTTCTCTGGCTTCTGTTTGGAGAATAGGCCATAGAAGGCATAGGTGGAGACAGGGAGAACACTCAGTAGGCTGTGGGAAAACCTGGTCAAGAGATGGTGATGAGCTGGACAGAGCGGGTGATTGGCGGTGGAGCTCATGAGAAAGGGTTAGATTTTAGAGCTACTTGTAAAGTAGAAGTAAAGTTGATAGATTAGATGTAGTATTTATTACTTAGAACCAAGTTAGTTAAAAACAAAATGAGACAGATGATCAGATTTTTTTTAAATTAAGGCTATTTTAAAAATTGAACTTTAGTTTACAAAGCATAGATTTTAAAAAATACTTTCAGGACAAGATTTTTATGTTTTTAATAATATTAGTTTTTTATTTAAATTTTTTTTTGTAAATACACAAATTCTAAATTTTATAACACATTAGAGACATGGGGCTTAGGGAATTAGTGAGTGTCTATGGCCATCACTTTCTCAGAGGTTTACCCCTTTCTTAACTGACCATTGCTTCTCTTTCTACCCTGCCCTTCATGTTGGGACCTTTTTATGTTGTCATTATTATTTCTTTTAGATGGTCTTGCTTTGTGGCTCAGGCTGGTCCTGAACTCGCCATATAGCCTGGGCTATTGTTGGACTAACAGCAGTCCTCCTGCCTCAGCCTTCCAAGTTCTGGGATTATGAACATGTGCTGCCATGATCAGATTGTGTGATGCAGGAGAATAGAACTCAGGGCCTTGCGCTTCTTAGGCAAGCCCCTTAACCACTGTGCTATTTTTCTAGACCTCTTAATATCATTAGTTATGATTGTATTAGAGGGCACAGAAACAATGCTTTTGGTTTCTGACCTGTGTAAATAATACACTTTTAATGTTGAGAGAAACTACAGCTTTCTCTTAAAAAATATGCTTGGAAGTTTAAATTTGTTGGAGTTTTTGATGTTTTTACCCTATCTCTTGCTCATGGAGCCTTGTTTCCTTAAATGGTTTAGTGATTTAAAGAAAATTCAGAATACATGTTTAGTTGAACTTTATCTGTGAGAATCCTAAGAAGTCCAGGATGATAATTGTGTTTATGTGTGTTTTATATATCAAAATATTAACAGTTATTATCTTTGGGTTGTAAGGTTTTAAGGAATTTGAAATTTATTGTTTATTATATTCTTATAATATACAAATTTAAAACACAAAGACAACTTATTAATTTTATAATTATAAAAATTATTAAGCTACTTTCATTTTGAAAGGTCCCATCTACTATAAAAATTAGGCTTTCTTTTACTAGGAATATGGGGAAAAATTTTTATGCCCAAAGGAAAATAAAAGGTTATACTGAATCTTTGCATAAGTCTTACCTCTATGCTGAAGGTACCTGACAACTGAGGACTACATACAGCACCGTTCTTTCTTTCTTTCTTTCTTGGTTAGATGATCTCTTATTGAAATATTTTCTGTTGTAATCACCTAGCTGGGCGTTTCACTACACCACTCATTGTTGATGTCATCTGTTATGTCATGAGGGTGATAGCCACCAACATTGCAGACCACAGACTGCTCAAGATCTCTTTAATGGTTCCAGAAAGTTCTCTGGCTAAAGACCATGTCCCATCTGCCCAGCAATGTTAATGATCTCATTAAAAGTGATATATCCACTGTGCTTAATGCTTTTCTGTTTTTTCTGGTGTCTCGGTAGCTCCTGAGGTCTTTGATGATTAGGGCAGAGTCAGAAGACATCACCTCAATCCGGGCCTGTTTGTTCTGAACGATCAGTGTCATTGTAATCCTCAGACCTTTCCAATCACTGGTAGCCTTGGCAATGTCATCAGCAACATTTTTTGGAGACAGACCCAGCCCCAGACAGGCCAATCTTCAGAGCTAGGGCAGATGTAGTGCTGGCCTTGCCACTGGTACATCTCAGGTACATGGCTTTGACGTCACTGGGGTCAAATTTAGGCAGCAAGGTGAAGGTGGCTGATGTCGGATGAACCTGGATGTGGGATGACTGAAGAAAGTTACACCATAGCCTACTCCAAGTTGAATAAGTGCCATTTGGCCTCAGAGGTCTCACTCTATACCCATTTTTTAAAAAAGCAATCACTTTACAATAAATCTCAGTAATTTAAATAAACATTTGCCTGACTTGTATACTTTATTATTAGAGGAAATAATATTTATTGAGGGAATATTAGTGCTTTACACGTGTGATATTTGCAGTTACATTGACCTTTAGTCCCCCAGATATTGTGGTGCTGGTGTACCCTCATTGTGAATGTATGTGAACAATTTGATTCAAGAGATTAGTGGGTGGGGCACAGTTATTTAACTGGAAGTGGAAGAGCCAAACTGTGAACCTAGTGCTCATGATCTTTGCTTTGGCTACAGCACAGCATGACCTCCGATGAGGCGTTGGGCCTTCCTGCTGTCTGTCTCCCTGGGCTTTGCGGCATATTTGTATATTTCTTCCCCCCCTCCTATTTTACTGATATGTATAAGCACAAAATTTAAGATTTACAAGTAAGTTGAGCATTTTGTGTGCATACGTATCTTGTCAAGGTGACAAGGGCTTTCCCACTCTCCTTTTGTCCCCCCACCCCTTCCTCCCTCCCTGCCCTACCCTCCTGTTTCACTTTGTTTTCCTTTTTAAGTTCCATGAGATAGTTGTGATCTGGGTTTCTCATATCAGAGAGACCATTCAATATTTCACCTTCTGCTTCTGACTCACTTCACTAAGCATGATGTTCTCAGGGTTCTTCCATTTGCCTGCAAAAGCCTCCAGGCTGTTGGACTTTATAGATGCATAGTATTCCATTGTGTATAAATACCACAGTTTGTGCATCTGTTGGTCTGTTGGGTATTTTGGTGACTTCCATATTTTAGCTATTGTTAGTTGTGCTGCTATGAACATGGGTATACATGTATCTCTGTTATGTATTGTTTTGGCCTCTTTTGGAAATATTCCCAGGAGGGGTGTTGCTGGATCAAAGGGGATATTTGCATACTTCTATTGCCATTTGGTTATTTCAGTACAGTAAGGCTTTAGAAAATGCATTTGAAAAGTTGATTAGTTGTCATTCTCGTAAGATTTGGGGAGTCCCCTCCCCCTCATTTGGCAGTCCACAAATGGTTAAATTTGAGGAAATACTAATGAAGAATTACAGTTATTTGTTTGACTTTGCCACTTGGGACACTTGGCAAATGAGACAATCCATCTCAGTGTGCAGCCAGTCTCATTTCTTAAAGAAAATTAATTAATGCAGTTTGTCTTCCTCCCATATCTTTGATTATAGCCTTTTTATTATACCTTCACTATCCTTCTTTACTGTTCTTGGAAATATGGTTTTCAAACCCTTTTCGTTTCTTTCAACTTTATAAGTAAAAGCAATTTTCCTTCGTGTATTTGTAACTTCAGTATACTTCAGACAAGAAAGACATTTACACAGTGTCCCACAAGAAGAAAATCCCATATCAAAGAGCTTCACAAGCGCCAGGGCTGCTTTTCCAGTGATTTAATCAATTTTCTCTTATCACTGTCTTTATGACTCTTTGTCTTCCTTTTGGCGAGGTAGGTGAGTACTGTGTACATCTTACCACAACAGCTCATTACTTAAATCTCTTGGTGCCATAATTTTGCTCTTAATACCTTTACTTTTTATAATAATACCTGTGATTTTAGAGCTGTATTTTAGTGGTTTTTGAAGAACAGGGAGTTGTTTTCTATAATTTTAACAATTACACCCAGAAATGCCGTTTCTCTCCAGGGAAATGGTTTCAGCACTTTGTTTCTCAGTCTCTTTGAATATGTTTTTCTCTATTTCACAGTGTGGCCTTCTCACTTTAAAGGTAAAATGACTCTGTGCTCGTTTTCTTTCTCTTTTGATACTCATCTGAAAAAGTGGGATTTCAGAGAGTCTGGCTTTTAAATCACTTTTAACATTTTTTTTTTTCCCCACTTCATGGGCCCAGTAAGGAATCAGTTTGAGAAGAAAGATTGTTATCAGTCATCTCCCACACCAGTGTTGTATAAAAAATTTTCATCACACTGGCTAGAACATGAAGAATTGGCATAAATATATATAAGGGCACCTGAATGAGAAAAGATCTGGAAAGAAAGGATGAAAGTGAAGTTCATTAGGAATTATGTAGCTGCATGATGTTAAGATAGCGTTTTGTGTATTTATATTAAAATTAAATAAAAGCAATGTAAAAATCACTGTTGAGGTTATTCTGGTTTCCAATTATTTTATAATATGTATAAAACACCGACTTTGATATGACTAAAAGTGAAATGGCTTGTTGCAGTTGTGATATGAATTTGCTGATATAACAAATGAAAGGATTTTATTTTTTCCTAGGATTATGTTGTCTTAATTTTCTCATCAAACTAGCTTTTAGAGTTGTTGAGATCATTTCATTCACTCACAGCTTTTAAAAGTGTTTGACTCTATGTAGATTACAGAAATATTATTCTATTATTTTCCTCTGTGATAGCTGATATCTGGCAGTCGAAGGACTGGTAACCTTTAAAGTGAAATAACCCTGTCATAGTATCATGGCAGAAAATTGAAAGATAGTAAAAATATACTGGACTTTGAGGGCCATTCTAAGGGAAGCAGTTTACAGATTTTTTTATTAGGGAGATTTACAGATGCTATGATATCAGTATACTTAGCATCAGGCTGAGGAGACAGATCAGGCATACAAATCACGCTTGAAGATTGTTGAGGTGTCCCAGAAGAGTCTTCGGACTTCAGAGAATTGTTACGAGGTTGCCTGGCTATTGTTTTCAGATTTTGCTTGCTTACTCCTCATTTATTTTCATTGACTCATTTCAGTGTAAATCTGTATAGTCTTGTCATTTTAAGGTTCTGGGGGCTGAAGTTGTAGAGGGTTTTTCTTGTGGGCCTTGTCGTATTATGAGTTTAGTATTCATAGGAGAAATCTTTGGTAGGGGACCTGGGAGCATGAAAAAAGAATAATTATAGAGGTGAATTTAACATGTGAGTACAGAGGAAGTGTTTAACATTATATACCCGCGGGACTTTCAGGGATAGCTCAGGAGTGTTCCAAATAGGTAAGGTGACAAACTGTGGACTTCGGTTGTTTGTACAAATAAGTTTGTAATTTGAAATGATCAGGTTGTAAAGCTTATACTAAAAATTTGGGAGTGATGGGGACATGGGAGTTTACAGTAACATGGGTTTTGAAGAAAGGACTACCGGCTATTAAAGGTTATTCTTCATCAGTCTTTACAAAATTGAATGTCTATCAAAATTCCTTGGAATCCAGAGAGGATTGCTTCCAAATCCCTCTTAATACCAAGTCTTCAGATGCTCAAGTCTCTTAGGTGAAATGGTGTAGTATTTGCATATATTCTACACATATCCAAGGTTATCAGTGATTTTGAGATAATCTTATCTGGGTTAGAATCTCATCTTTACTGTATATACCTGTGCAAATATATGAGAGTCCTAACAAGTCTAAAAGTTTTGTTTTCATTATGTGTAAATGGGAATGCTTACAATGTATTATATTTGTATATATTTTTTCTACTTATGTACATAAACACATTTATTTAAATATGTAGTGCATATTTTGTCTACCTATACAAGCCATGAACTAGGCACTCAAAACTATAGCTGCATGATACTCTGTGCTAAGCGTATAGCTGTTTCTGAGTAGGACTGCCCTACAGTATGCATCGTGTTCAGTTAGGTGGTTGTCCTTGGTTCCTTGGTTCCTGGAATACACTTTTGACTTCAGTTATTTAAACTGGAGCTGTTCTCCATAGTAGGGATATGAATCATCATCTCTTCACTAAACTAAATTGATTCACAGGCAGGTAAGGCACTGTGCTATTGTAGCCCTATTGGGGTTTCTCAGACCGCCCTTGGAACTTCTAGAGTGAGTGTGTTTTAAACCTTAGACGGGGAGGATCTTAGGTATCATCATGCACACCTCACTTTCCCAACCCCAATTCCTAGCCCACAGATTCTGAGAATTGGCATCTGGAATGGGTAACTGACTTTTCCAGGGCAGTAGAACAGGAACTAGGATTGGGGTTCCCTCACCCGTAGCCAGGTATATGTGCCCCACACTTGGGGCTTCATACTTTATCTGACCTATCAATGATTTGCTATTTATATTCACCTGAGAAATTGGTGGTTGAAGATAATAGAGGCCTGACATTCCATGACATTTTATTTGAAATGTAGGAGGTTTTTTTTTTTTTGGTTTTATTTTATGTTGTACAAAATAAATAGCAAGAATCTTTGTAGAAAGTTACTAGGCTAAATTAACATTTTTAAAAAGTACAAAGGGAACATTATTCAAGCCAGAGAGAGGAAAGTGCTTTGGGAAAAATGTCATATAGAAATAAGGTGTAATTTAAAAAAATGCTTCACTGATTATTGAGGTGTCCAAAAGTATTTCAAGTTCTCATTTCTTGCTGCTTGTGTGCCAGGGAGGCCTTTGCAGCTCACCATAGATGTATAACAGTGCCCTCCCATTACTCTCTGGGATGCCCTACACAACCCAAGATCCTTGCACTCTAAATAGTTAATTATCTATTAGTTAATTCATAGAATTTCTGTCATCTGACATGATATTCTCTATATATGTTATATATTTAAATATATAATTAGTGATTTCCTTGCGTATTGCTTTTTTCTCATTAGAATATAAGTTTTATCATATCAGGGACTTTATCTGGTACATATTTGGTGCTCAGAAATGCCTGCTTAACTGTGGAAAATAGTTGGTTCATCAAAAACTTAAACATGGAGTTACCATATGATCCTATAAGAATTGTACCCGGAAGAATTAAAGGTCTCATGCACACACACACACTCACAGCAGCACTATTCAAAATAACTAATAGATGTCAAGAGCGCACACGTTGATCAGTGCACGAGTGAAGGAACTGTGACGTGTGCACACACGTGCTCTTCAGCTGTAAACAGGAACAAGATTCTGATGGGTGCTACAGTAGGAATGAACCTCAGAAAAGTTATGCTGGCTGAAAGAAATGAGACGCAAAAGGTTTGCGTGTCATACGATTATATGAAATGTCCAGAATAGTCAAGTCATAGAGACAGAATGTGGATTGATGGTTTCCAGGGGCTTATAAATGGGAAGAATAGTCAGAAACTACCCAGTGGATATGGGATTTTACTTTGGAATAATGGTTGTATTTCAAAACTATAAAGTGATAGGTGGTGGTTGCACATCAGTGTGAATATATTAATTCGCACTGGATTGTTCACTTTACAATGGTTAATTTCATGTTATGTGAATTTTATCTCAAGAAGTTATTTTTTAAATGCATGATGAATGGATGAATGTGGCCAGCGTGTTCTCAGTTTCTACCGTGGGTAGGTTATTGTGTATAAAAGTGCTAATTAGTAGCTTTGCTATCGGAGAAAAATGAGAGAGAGGGAACAAGTGAGGATTAGACTGAAATACCCACGGTACTGTTTAGTTCCTACGGGAGAAGGGAAGCACTTGATTGACGAGGAACATACTCAAAAATAGTTTCCAAAATCCAATGCAGGATGAGCGACAGAGAATAAGATTGCTGATACATATGATGGCTGGGTGGATGTGACATTCACTTGTCTGGTTCAGGAATGCTGATCCTTTGGCTCACTCCTTCCCGTGGGACTGTCTGCCTGTGTGACAGAGCTCATCTTAGCTCCTCTTCTCTTCCTTGTCTTCATTGTGGAGCCTGCATCACAGTTGACACCCTTCTAGTGTGTGGTGCAGTGGGAGCATTGCAGCCCCAAACCAGCCTTTAATTGGTTAGAAGTATCACTGTTGAATGACATGATCTTTCTTCCTCTGGGAAAGCAGGAACAGTACCAAGAACTTAATACAAATTCTGTCTCAGCCCTTGAGTCCATTCATCTTACCCCATCTGCTTGCCCATCTTCAGAAGGGAAATGATTTTCTGTTTCTATTTTTTTACTTAATTTCGTTCTAGAGCTTTGTTGGGCTCCTTAAAGGTGATCACGGGCAGACTTTTTGCATTTCCCTAATCAGAATCTAGATAAATTTGAATTTTTGTAAATTATAATGAAGTGTTTAAGCTTGAAGTTTTCCCTACTGAAACACAGCCTTTCAGATATGTTCTACAAAGTCCACAAAGTAGTTGTTTAAAAATAAGCTTTAAATTTTTACCCTTATTCTTTTTTCAGTTTATATTCACATGCATTTAATGATTAACAGTGGTTTTCTATTAAAGATATCTCCAAAAAATCTAAGCAATAAGCCTCTAAATTATTCTCAAAAGTAGGTTTGCAATTGGCTTTTCTTTGGAAAGTAAAAAATGAACAATCAAAATTTCTGTAGTATGTCCCCTGTAATATTAGTGACAGGAATGAATTAGGAAACATTTCATTCTTTTATAAGTACCTTTCTTAAAATTGCTAGATTTCTTTGTTGAGTAAGTTTTATGATGTAATGCAATGTATAACAAAGAAAAGAATAACAGAAGAACCCTCGAAAGGCACCTTTTTTGGAGTCAGCCCTAACTTGCATCTCACCTCTGTTATTTGGTGGCTATGTGGCCTTATGTTATAATAAGACCTTTAAAAATAGGGCCTAAGGACTTATCTTTTATTATATGTCCAAATTATAAGTAGCAAAATGATCCCCATATAAATGGATTTTTGTTAGTTTTTAGGAAGACCCGCCTTCTGGAATTAACCTTTGTTAAAGCTGCACATCTAATGTGGTCCTGAACTTCGTCACTGGAGTGATGAAGAGGAAAAGGGAGGGTGAGGGGAAGGGCTCTGCTAACAACTCCATGTCTGAAAGATGATTTTAGATTATAGCCATAGGTCTGTATGTGCATGTTGGTAAAGTACTTGGGCTTATTGTGTACAAAGCTCAGACTCTGTGCACAACATCTAAGCTTTGTAGATGTCCTGAAGTAACAATGTATAATACAAAGTATAGCCAGTAAGGTAGTCGACTTATAAATACCTTTCTGTTAAAATTGATAGAAAAGATTTGTCTTGGACAGAGAATGTCTAAATCACCTCTCGGGAGTCTGTACCAGGACTTGACATTAAGCTGACACAGGAGAGAGCGGTGCAGTGTGTTCTGATTTGCATTTTGCTGAGAACAATTGATGTGTGTGTGTCTGGTAGTTGTACTAGAGGAATATGTTAGTAATTAAATGGAAACATGCCCTCTTCCTAATATTTTAGTAGTGGGAAATTTGACAACTCAGAAATGTGCTTGGTGTACGTGGTTATCTCATTTTAAAGTGAGCATTAAGAGAATTGCAGTATTTTAATTATAACTCTGCCAATACTTCTATCTAGAGGCCCGTTGCCATTTTTGTCTTCAGTGAATTTTTTTGTCCCCAACAAAGGCAGGATTACGTTTTTTTTTTTTTTTTTTCCTTAACAGATTGGGTTAGTGTAGTGTATTCTTGGTTATCAAAAATACTCTTGTGACATTGGGATTTTGAATTAGTGAATATTCATGATGTGTGGAAAAGCATGATGCATACTACAGATCTCAGTCACGTAAAATGACATGTTTTGTATGTACACACCCAGTCTACAAGCACATGCTCAACTACACTGATCATGACTGAATGACTGTTCTTTCTTGTGTTTTTCTGCTTCCTGTAGTGCACATATTAGCTTTTTTTTTTTAAAAAAAAATAAAGATTACTTTAAATAAAAATGGGGCCTGACATGTAATCAGCAGTGATTATTATTTTAAAATAATGATTTTGAAAATAGAAGCAGAAAACTTGTAAAATACCTTTTCTCTCTTTCTTAAAATTATTCTTTCAGTTTCAGCTTTTATGAATACTTGTCCATCTCAGGTTGCTTTCTTTCCTGGTTTCTGATTTTCACTTTTGTCTTGTTTGATAAGAAACAGTCTTAGGACACGTGAGCTTTCTAATGAAATGCCCTATCCTCCCCTAGCTTTGGAACCTCACCTTTTAACTTGGTTTTTATGTATGTATGCAAATGAAACGTTGAAGAACTGTAGCGGGATGTAAATAAAACATTGATTTACCAATCACCAGATTGTTAGTGCTAGAGAAATGTACCAGACTGCTTTTTGACAGGACCAGAATGGAAGTCTTTTTAAACAGCTTGCCAAATTCTAATTAATTTTCTGAACATTTCAAGATTCCTACTGAGCTTATATACCCAAGTCTTTCCATAAAGAGATTAGTGCCAGGAAGTTGATGGTGAGGTCACAGGTGAAATTTCATGTTTTGGTAAGATAGTTGGCATAATGCTTTAAAATCAGTGGATAGCTTAGTTGCATGAGAAACAAGTGTCTGAAAAATAAGAGAAAGAGAAAATTGTGGGGTATGTTTGCAAAAAATCTCTCTAACTCTCATTAAACAACTGCTTAGAATGAATGCTTGTAGCAGCGCTGTTGTTTCTCGTATATGGCTGTTGTGGAGTGCTGTGGTAATCATCACGACTGACAGCTCACATCTGGAGACTTGTAAAATCTGCATACTGCTAACTCCCATTTGGCTTTGACTCATCTTTCATGAGAAAAACTTGCTGCTCGTCTTCTTCTCTCCTGCAGGAGGGGGGAGCTGCTTAGGCTGGTGGGTAAAAATGGCATTTCTTTGTAGTTTTAGTTTTCATTTCTTATTTTATCCAATAGACATTTTAAACTTACAAATAAGTTCCGTTTTATTTTATCTTCCTCAAGACAGGGTCTCGCTCTGTAGCTAGGCTGGCCTCGAATTCACAGCAATGCTCCTGCCTCAGCCTCTTGAGTGCTGGGATTACATGCATGTGTCACTTGGCCTGGATTAGGTGGTGTGGAGGGTGGACTGAGGGTCTTGAGCTGGGTAGACAAGTGCTCAAACTGCTTGATGGTCCTCCAGCCAGAGAGTGGAAGGAAGGGGAGGAGGGGAAAGGCTTGAGACTGGGGTGGATATGGGGCAAGAGAAAGAAGGGGTGTGGTGTTGATGGGTGACAGAATGGCGAGGGGCGAGGCTGAGAGTGTAGGGCCTGAGGGGAGAGCAGTGAAACCGATCCCAACATTAATGGCAGGGAATATTTTTACAATCCTGCGTATTCGGGTTTTGAGATTCCAGTCATACCTGTTATCTGTTGTCCCTTAAAATGTTTATCAATTAATTATGAGCTACCAGCTCTCATGCAGAAGTCATTAGAAGTTATATTCCAAACTGAGAAACCAGAGCAATCTGCTGGAAAGGAAGTCCTGTTAGATGCCTTACCAGTGACTACTGTGAATTCATATTAAGGTCAGATTTTGTGTCCTTATGTGTTAAGTCCTCTCCCCCTCTCTCCACCCCCTCAGATGAAATAGTGTCTAGGCTTTGGAGTTCATTGCTGGGACATGCGTGCAGAGCTGTGGAGTCACTTTTTCATTGCTGACACATAACATACAACACCTGCAACTCAGAGGGAAGGGAGAGGTTTATTGTAGCTCACAGTTTTAGAAAGTCTCAGTCCATTCACAGGCAGTCAGTCAGCAATGGTGAAGAAGCTGTTCACAGCTGAGGACCAGAGGAAGGGCAGAGCTAGCATACAGGTCATGCCTCAGTAATTTGTCCCTTCTGGGTCAAGCTCCAGCATTCTGGCCCCACCTGTGCTTTAGCACAAGAAGCCAATGCATTAATCCTCATGATGGAATCATCTTCCAAGCATGAAGCTTTTGGGAGACATTCCAGATCCACACCACAACACATCCTACATGGGCTATAGCTGTCCATGATGTAAATATTGAAATGTAGCAGTTGTGGAGAAACCAGTCTGCTTGTAGGCAGAAACTGGTGTCAACATGGCTCTTATCATTCTGTCTCCTGTCTGTCTTGGGGGGCAGGGCACAGAAGTGCAGGGGACATCAAACTCAGTGGCGTTCTACCATTGATCTCTATTTTCTGCTATTTTTTATTTTTAGACCATGCACTTTGCACAGTTTGCCAGGCAGGACTTGAACTTGTGATCCTCCTGCCTCAGCCTCCCCAAATACTAGGATTACAGTCATGTACCCCCTTGCCTGGCTGTGTTCATACATTTCTAAGAGAGGATTTGACTTGAGTCTGCTACTCTACATTGAATGTCAGTTTTGGTTGCAGCTGTGAGAAGACTTCTCAGAGATGTTCTCATCCCTTGTGCTTAACCCACATACGTTGCTTTGACTTGTGCAGTTCAAACACTGAGTTGTGGTTTGATTTCTTTTCTTTTCTTTTTTTTTTAAGCACCTGCTGTGAGTCAGAAGTGTGCTGCATGCTGGGAAATCGGACGTGAGCGCTAGAATAGGCAGGCCCTGCCTGGAGGGGCTTTGTACTTCAGAACCCTGATGGTCGTGAGAAAGAAAAATGAGCGAGCAAGGAGGTTTCCGACCTTCTTATGTCTTGAGAGGAAAGTAAATCAGGATGATATAGAGAATGACTTTGGGGTGCGGTCTGCTTAGCCAAGGAGGTCCACAGGAGCTTGGCGGGAAAGCGACATTTTGACTTGAAGCCCTTGTGAGTTGAGATAGCGGGACCAGTGGCAAGTGCAAGGTTTCTTTTACTTTATATTATGCAAAATTTCAAACATACATTTCATTGGTGAAACTTTCCCCAGCTCACCTCTTATTATTTAATGTATTGTTGTTTTCTAAAAATCTTAATATTTTATCTAACCTCAACATATACTTCTAAAAGATAGAGTTTTTAAGCAAATACACCAGAATACTATTATTATAACTAGAAAAAATAGTGATAGTTTGTTAATATAAAATACCTATTCAATATTTTAACTTCTAGTTGTCCAGGACATAGTTTGTCAGTTATTTGTCATCACAATGAGGTGGTATAACAGCCACAAAACAAAGATGGAGTAGCTGGGGACTTAGTAATCAGAGCACTTGCCTAGGAAGTATGAGGCCCCAGGTTCAATTCCTTAGCACCGTATGATAGCAGAGTGTGGTGGAAGGTATCTGTAATCTCCGCACTCCAGAGGCTCAAGTATGAGGACTGCCATGTGTTTGAGGTCAGCCTGGGCTGTATAGTGAGTTCAGGACCAGTCTGAATTACAGAGTGAGACCTGTCTCAAAATCCATCCATCCAATCAATCAATCAAACAAGGATAGAGTGTGCAGATCAGCTGGTGGTTCTGTTGCCCTTACTCACACATCTAGGATCCGTTATGTCTGGACCAGGTGAAGTTGTTGATCTTGGTTGGGCTTTCTCACATGTCTAGGCCTTCAGTTGGGATGACTTGGTTTTGCCCCATGTCTTTTCCTCCAGCAGGGAATCCAAGGCATATTTTCATTGTGAAGGCAGAGGAATAAGAGCAAAGTCTAATTGTGCAAGAGGGCACATCGTGTTGGAGGTGGTAGAGCATGCGCCTAGCGAATGGGAAGCCCTGGTTCAGTCTGCAGCATTGGGAAAGAAAGGGGGAAGGGTGGGAGGGAGTGGCAGAGACAGAGAGAGACAGGCACACTCACACGCACAGAGAGAGACAAAAGAAACAAGTGGATGTTTCTTCCAGCCTCTTCTAAACTCACTTTTGCTAACCTCTTATTGGCCGAAGTAATTCAAAATGGTAAGAGGCTTCTATTATTTGTATTTGTCAGCTTTCTTTTACTACAACAAATACCTGAGATCATCAGCTTCGAAAAGGCTACATTGGCTTACAGTTTTACAGGATTCAGCCCATGATCTGTGGACCTGTTGTTCTAGGTGTGTGGTGGCACATCATGGCAGGAGCATGTAGCTGAGAAAATCCACTCACCTCATGGTCAGGGAACCAAAGAGATCAAGGAAGGGCCCAGGTTCCTATAAGAACATACCACCAGTAATATGAAGGTCTCCCAGTAAGGCCTTATCTGTTAAACTTTCCACCACCACCAAAAACTCCATGTAGGGGGCCAAAGTTCTATCTGTGGACCTTTGAAGAACACTTACGATGAGACTATAACAGGACTGCAGAGATGATGAAAAAAATCAAGTGAATCAGAAAAAGACATTCAGTGAGTGTGTTAATGCAGTTAATTTGCCCAAATAATATAAATGATTTTCTTTTGCATTTTGTTTGCATTAGGATATAAATAAAATCTGCATGGTTTGATAGTTGATATTTCTTCATCCCCTCATGTCTGTTTTTCTTTAGATTTTAATTTTAAAAGAGATTTTAGAATTTCTAATCAACCTTTGGAAGGCTCATGTGGCCAGAATCTAGTAAGGGAGGTGAGAGTGGCAGATGAAGTTTGGAGGATGTGGTCTAATTCACTCAGTGTCTTATAGGTCGTGAGAAGGAGATTGGGTAACATCTTTAGAGCATTTGAGAAGACAAGGTAGGTTAGGTGCTGGGGAATGACCTGACTTACATTTTGTTTTGCTTTTGATTATCTGAGGTGCATTTACATGTGGTGAAATACACAGATGAATATTGACAAATGTGGACACTTATGTACCCATTACCCTCATCAAGATATAAAATGTTTCATCATCCCAGAAAATGCCATCATGCCCTTCTGCAATCAGTCTTTCCTCCTCCATTATTATGTTTTAAATTTTTTTCTATTTTTCTTTTTTTTACCCCCAGTACTGAGGATTGAACCCTCTGCTCTTAGGTAAATCCTTAGCCATTTAAAAAAATTAATTTTGATACAGGCTCTTGATAAATCACTAAGTTTCTCACACGAGGCTCAAACTTGTGAGCCTCTTCCATCAGCCTCCCAGAGTGCTGGGATTCCAGGTTTGCACCACTGTGCCTAGGTCACTGATCTGGTTTCTGTGGAAATAATTGTACACTATAAGTTAGTTATGGCTTTGGGACAACATGGCGGCCAAGTAACAGAGCTGCACAATGTCTCCTTGTAGACCCACTCGAAAAGCTGAGATTATAGTCAAAAATGCCCTGTTCAGTTTAGCTAGGAGGACCCTCACAACTGAAAGGAGGTCAGGGGAAGATCAGAAATCCTGAAAAAGCATCAGAAGTGGGAAAAAACAGATCAGGAAGCCGCCCCAGGCTGGCTGTGAACAGCTGAGAACCAATGGCAACTGCAGATTGAGGAAAGCCTGACCAGAGCCAGGAACCTCACACAGAGGTAAGCGCAAATGGATTCTGGAGAAGTGGGAATTGACAACAGTGGGTAGCCCCAGCTTCCAGAAATAAGCCAGTGTGAAGTGAAAACTGTAAATGCACTGGGAGCTTCCCCTAGAGAAGGTGCCCTGGAGCCTAAACTGGCTTGGGAGAAGTAGTGCTTGGCAGCCATAACAGGCAGTGATGTTGGCAGGAGCTGTTTAATTTAAAAAAAAAAAAAAGATCCTGAGCCTGAACTGTTTAGAAGAAAGCTCGGGACACATCAAGGTTTTTTGGAACACTTTTAAACAGTGCCCAAAAAGAAACTGGCATAAGAGACAATTACAGAGAGGAGAGAAAGGCCTCCAACCCCCTGAATGGCTCAGGTGTAGTGGGAATACCTCCAATGGTAGAGAGCCCCGCCCTAGGGGGAGGGAAGCCAGGACAAGCGGGAGAGATTTGTTGAGGGGACTTGGGGTGGACAAGACACCTCAGAGGCCAACAGGCTGTTAAGTCCTCTCTCCCTGCTTACTCCCATCACAGAAATCAGAGGACTTTTGCGTCCCCTCACCCCTATCTTCATAGTCATTTACAGAAACACCTTGACCATGCCTTTGTAGTGAAGTCCCTCAACAACAGAAACACAGAATACAAGGCAACAGGACAAACACAGAAACTCCTGAGTCCCCGGGGGAACCATTGTCAATTGCCCTGAAGTAGTGGAACTCATAGGGAAGGAAGTAAAGAAGCAAATAAGTGAGTTCAAACAAGATATTCTTAAATAAATGCAAGCATTGATCAATGAACCTAAAGAGGAACTTACTAAACAAAGGTGGGCCTAATGGAGACAAAGCTCACTGAGCATATAGAAGCCACAAATAAAAAGTTAAGCAAATAAGGAAATGAAAGATATAAAGGAATATTTTGAAAGAGAAGTGGAAATTCTGAAGAGAAATCTAGCTGAAATTCAGAATGTGAAAAATTACTTTGAAGCAGAGAAAGTCAACTCAAACATTATGAGGACAGAATTTCAGATCTTGAGCACAAGGATGAGGAAACAATTGCTATAATTAGGCATGGCACCAAAACTAGAAATGTGCAAAGTAGCTGGATACAACAGCTGGTGAATGATTCAAAGAGAACCAATTCCAGAATTAAAAGAGTGGAAGAGAGAACAGGAGACAGCACTGAAATCATATAAGAAAATCTAGGAAATGAAATTAATATTCAGGTACAAAAAGCTTATAGAACACCAAATAACCTCAACCAGCAATGAGTCTCGCCAGTACATATTGTAGTCAAGGTCTCAAAAAAAAAAAAAAAAAGCAGAAAGAGAGAATATTAAAAGCAGAAAGAGAAAACAAACCTTATTCTACCATGCAAACCCATCTGAATTACTGCAGATTTCTCAGTACAAACTTTAAAGGCCCAGAGAGCCTGGGGTAAAATCTTTCAAGCTTTAAAAGACAGAAAATGTCAACCCAGGTTGCTGTATCCAGCAAAGTTATCCCTGAAAAGTGAAGGGGAAGTAAACATTTTTCCATGACCAGAAATCCCTAAAGAAATTTGCATCCACTAGCCCAGTACTGCAGAAAATATTCAAAGGTATCTTAGACACAGAGATACAAGCAGCACCAAAGAACATGGAGGAAAGGAAGTGTCTCAGATACTTATTTGTTGCTGTGACAAAAATACCCAACACCCACAATCTAATTTATTTAGCTCACAGTTTCAGAAGATCTCGCACAGCGACATAGTCATTAATGAGTCAACTTGCAACTGGTGAAGATACGTGGCTGGAGAGCTGCTCACCTCATTGCAGACAGAAGCCAAGTGAGTCTGAAGACTCAGGCAAAGGCTAGGGCTTTCCCAGGAAGAAACTGCACCAATGTTTCTTCTTCTTTCCTTTAATAACTTTAAGGTGCTAGTTGACCCCCGCCCCCCACCTCAGCCTGTCCAAGGTTGGAACCCCTCTCCCAGGTCCACAAGTCAACAACAAGCTTCTGAAATCTCTGCCATGCACAACCCTTAATCTCCACAAGCTGATAAAATCCCTCCAGGTCGAATGTCTGCTGCTTTTAGCCAAGCTCTGCCTCCCAGAAAGACAGAGTTCCAAATACATTAGGCTTTTGAAGGTTACTCATGATCAAACATTAGCAGGAAACATCTAAAGAGAAAGTGTAACAGAAAAAGCAAAGAACCAACAGTAGAAGAGCAGGTCAATCACAGGATTCAATAAAAATCTTACAATAATTACTCTCAGTGCTAATGGTCTTAACTTGCCAATCAAAAGATACAGATTGGCAGAGTGGATCAAAACAAAACCCAACCATTTGTTGTCTACACACTTCACCTACAAAGAAGCACACAGACTGGAGGTAAAAGTTTGGAAGCAAATACTACATACTGTTGGAGCCTGAGACAAGCAGGAGTAGCCATACTATTCTCAGACACTGCAGACTTCAAACCAAAACAGATCAGAAGAGACAAAGGGATTCACTATATAATGGTAAAAGGAGCAATACAACAGGAATAGCTTACAATTAGAAACATATATGCACCCAATGTAGGTGCACCCAATTACATAAAACATGAAAGGCCAAAAGACCCCAATGCAGTCATACTAAGGTACTCCAATACCCCACTGTCACAGACAGATTAACCAGACAAAAACTAAAGAAGCATCAGAACTAAATCACACTGTGGAACAAATGGATCTAACAGTTATCTATGGAATATTCTTTGCAGTGTCAACAGAATACAGCATTTTCTCAGCAGTACACAGGGCTTTTTCCAAAATAGACCATATCATTGGACATAAGCCATGCTTAAATAAATACAAAAGAATTGAAATCATTGCTTGCATACTTTCAGATCATAGTGGAATAAAACTAGAAGTCAATAGCAAAAGTAACTACAAAAACTATTCAAACACGTGGAGAATAAATAATATATTATTGAGCAAGGAATGGGTCACAGAAGAAGCCAAGAAAGAAATCAAGAACATCCTAAAACCAAATGATAATGGAAGTACATCGTACCAGAATCTGTGGGACACAATCAAAGCAGTACTAAGAAAGACACTTGTAGTTATGAATGTACATATGAAAAAAAACAGTAGTCTGAAAATAACAATCTAACGATAAAGCTCAAAGTCCTTGAGAAACCTGAGCAAGTCAAATGCAAAGATAGTAGAAGGAAGGAAATTACAAGAAGCAGAGCAGAGATCAATGATATTGAAACTAAAAAAAAGGAAAAGATCAATGAATCAAAGTTAGTTGTTTGAAAGGATAAATAAGATTGATAAACATTCTAGCCAAACTCATTAAAAGAAGGAAAGAAAAAATTACATCAAAGCAATTAGAAATGAAAAGGGTAAAATCACAACAGATGCTGTTGAAATCTAGAGAATTATAAGATCTATTTTGAAAAACTATGTTCCAACAAATTCATGAACTCATAAGAAATAGATAAATTCTTTGACTTGTATGATAGACCACAACTGAGCCAAGAAGATATAAAAACCCTGAATAGAGCAATAACCAGGGATGAAATTGAGCCAGTAGTAATGGATCTACCGACAAAGAAAATCCTGGGACCTGATGGATTCACTGCAGAATTTTAGCAGAACTTTATGGAAGAATTAGTGCCAATGCTCCTTAAACTCTTCCATGAAATGGAAAGAGAGGGAACACTGCCCAACTCCTTCCTGGAAGCAGGTATTATCCTGATTCCCAAATCAGACAAAGACCCAACAAAGAAAGAAAGCTACAGGCCAATTTTCTTAATGAATATTGATGTAAAAATCCTCAAGAAGATACTTGCGAACAGAACGCAACAAATTTTAAAATGATCATACACCACAACTAAGTTGGCTTCATCCCAGGTAAGCAAGGCTGGTTTAATGTATGCAAATAAATTAATATAATACATCACATCAACAAAAACAAGAGCAAAAATCACATGATTATCTCAAAAGAAGCAGAAAAAGCCTTTAAAAATATAACACCCCTTCCTGATCAAAAGCTTCATGAAAAGAGCAGGTCTCTCATGCTAATAAAAGCAATTTATGACAATCCTACAACCAAAATCAATCATCCCAAGTTGGGAAAAACTGAAAGCATTTCCCCTCAAATCAGGAACAAGACAAGGGTGTCCACCCTTGCCATTCCTATTGAACACAGTGCTTGAAACCTTAGCTGGAGCCATCCATCAAAAGTCTGGGATAAAGGGAATATGCATAGGAAGAAAGAAGTCAAACTATCCTTATTTGCAGGTGACATGATCCTTTACATAGAGGACCTCAAAAGCTCTACTTGAAGACTCAGACCTAGTAAAAAAATTCAGCCAAATTGCACTATAAGATCAATACATAAAAATCAGTAGCATTCCTCTGCAGCAACAATGAAGACACAGAGGAAGAGATTAAAAAAACAATTCCATTTACAGTCACCTCAAATAAAATTAAATACCTAGGAATCAACCTAACAAAACAAGTGAAGGACCTCTATACTGAGAACTACAGTACCCTGAAAAAAGAAATTCAAGAGAATTTTAGAAAATGGAAAGACATCCCCTGTTCCTGGATAGGCAGAACCGACATTGTCAAAGTGGCCATACTACCTAAACTAATATGGAGGTTCATTGCAATCCCAATCAAGATACCAGCAGCATTTTTTACAAAACTAGAAAAAATGACCTGATAATTTATATTTAACCACAAGAGACCAAGAATAGCCAAAGCAACCCTGAACCATAAGAGACCAAGAATAGCCAAAACAACCCTAAACAACAAAACAAATGCAGGTGGTATCATAATATCAGATATCAGATTATATTACACAGCAACAGTGATAAAACATAACATGGTATTGGCACAAAAAGAGACAGGGGAATCAATGGAATAGAACTGAGGATGCCCAAACATCCCTGAGTTCATTCAACCATCTGATCTGCAACAAAGGAGCCAAAAATATACACTGGAATAAAGATAGCCTCTTTAACAAATAGTTCTGGGAAACCTGGCTAGCCACATGGAGAATGAAACTAAACCCATAGCTTTCACCATGCACCAACATCAAATCAGAATGGATCAAAGACTTAGACATTAAATCAGAAACACTGAACTTATTTGAAGAAAAAGTAGGCAAAGCCCTCAAAGATATAGACATAGGCAAAGAGTTTCTCATTAAAATACCCAAAACATAAGAGATCACACCAAGAATTGACAGATGGGACTATATGAAATTAAAAATTTCTGCTCGGCAAAGGAAACAATCAACAGAATGAAGACAGCACCCACAGAATGGGAAAAATGTTTGCCAGCTACTCCTCTAACAGGACTATTAGCAAGAATATACAAAGAACTGAAAAAAGTAGACCCTCCAAAAGAAAGGACCCAATCAAAAAATGGGAATCTGTAATGAATGAATAGTTCTCAGAAGAAGAACTGACTGGCCAATAAATACATGAAAAATGTTCACCTTCTTTAACCATCAGAGAAATTCAAATTAAAACCATGCTGAAGTTCCATCTAACACCAGTAAGATGGCTGCTCTAAAAACTCAAAAAGTAACAAATGATAGCGAGGCTGTGAGGGAAAAGGAACCCTCCAACATTGCTGATGGGACTGAAAAATGTTACCATCACTGTGGAAAGAAGTGTGGAGATTCCTCAGAAAACTGAACAGCAGCATCCCATTTGACTCAGTTAGATGGCTTCTGGACATCTTCCCCAAAGAGTTAAAGTCATCCATATTTATAGCAGCACAATATCTATATCTATATCTATATCTATATCTATATATATATTACACACACAATGGAATTTTACTGTGCCATTAAGAATGACAAATTTGGGTCATTTGTAGGTAAATGGGAACATATTGCTCAGCAAAATGAATCAGACCCAGAAAGTTAAATATATCATTTCTCTAATATGAGAAAACCAAACCAGAAAAAATATAAAAGATATGGAAGAAGTAAGAAGGGAGAGAGAAAGGAGTGGGGTAGGAGTGTGGGAATGGGAAAGGAAGGGGATATATAAATGGAAATTAAAAACACAAATAAATTAGTCACTCCTATTACAGAGCGTCATGTCAGTGTGCAGGTGGGATGAGTCTAATGTTCTTGTTTTTTCTCCTGGTGCTAGAGATTGAATCCAGAACCTTTACCCCAAAGTATATCTTCAGCCCATTTTATTTTTTGTATCGAGTATTTTTTATATTAACTTTCTACATTGCCCAGACTGGGCTTCAATTTGCCATCCTTTTGCCTCTCAGAGTGCTGGGGTGGGAGGAATGACCACCAAGTTTAGCCAATCCAGTATTACTTTTTTGACTTCTTTTCCTCCACATAATGTGTATACAGTGCAACCATGTTGTTTCAGACACTAGCAATCCATTTGTGTTCATTGCTGTTACTGTGCAATTATTCACTATATCACAATTTGTTTATTTATCTCCTCGTGGACATTTGTCTTGTTTTCAGCTTTTTTGACAGTTACAAATAGAGATGCCATGAGCACTTCAGAATGTCTTCTGTAAACATATTTTCATTTTTCTTGAATGAAAATACTTGAGAGAGCAATTGTTTAGTTAGATGATGTGTATTTCAATTTTTGTAAGAAGCTGTCAGGGCCGGGCCTGGTGGTGCAGGTCTGTAATGCCATCTACGTGGGAGGCAGAGGCAGGAGAATTATGAGTTCAAGGCCAGTTGGTCAATTTAGACCATGACCAAAAAAATATTATTTCTCATTTGTTTGCTTGCTTATTTTTGCGGCATTCAGGTCTTCACACTAATCTGTATCCCCTGCTTATTTTTTATTATTTTGGGACAGAGTCTTATTAAGTTGTTGAGTTCCTAAAACTGGAGTGGAATTTATGATCCTCCTGCCTCTGCCTTCCAAGAAACTGGGATTACAGGCATGCACTACTATGTCTATTAACAACAGTAGTTATAGTAGGAAAGTACTCGAAAATACACAGTTTTCCACTGACAGGATAAAGAACACGTTGTGCATATTCACACATTATAAAATAAAGAATGAACTGCAATTATAGGCATCATTGATGAAATTAATATTAACATAACTAATATTTTGTTCAGAAATGGAATAGAACAAAGACAAGTCATTGATAAATACAGTTTTAAGAATATTTTGTCAGGCAGCAAGCAGGTGCATGTGGTAGTAGTGAGATAAAAGTTACTGTTAATTTTCCGGTCTTGGAATTTTTTATAACTTGAATATAATCTTCAGTATCTCTTTTATTATATCAAAGATTATATTTAAAATGGCCATATAAACCTAAATGTTATGCTATCTTTTGTGTAGATGAATGTAGATAACATGAAGCATAGAGGAACTGATTTTATTAAAAACAGAATTTATTGTAACTATTACAGGAAAAGCTAGCTTAGGGTTTTCCCTTGAATGGGAACTCTTGTGTTTAGGCTTTGCAACCCGACTTGTGCACGGTGACTCTTGAGTTGGTGATGGCCCATTCACGTTTAAATATGTAGGTCCAAGTCCCTTTTAATACGTACTAATGACTTAGAAAAAATGTACTTAAAATACATTGATGTCATTAATTTAGAATGTATTCATTCGTTCAGTGTTTGGCTGGCATTGCCTTAATTCTGAGGTTTAGGTTAGCACTTGGAATATAAAAGAGTTTATTGGTAGACTAGGTGTCACTCTTCAGCTAGCCAAGAGCCAATCAGGGGCAGCAAAAGCTTATAAAGCTAGGCTTTGCCTTTCTCTACTTCCGTTCTTTTATCTCAGAATTTCCTTGGACATAAGCTGGGGGTCCTATTTGCTTTCACCTTTTGAATCTCCTTTTTCCTGGATCCCATGGCTTGGTGTTTGGTTTATTTTCATGTAGGTAGAGCACACTCTTCAGTGTCTTCCTAAGAAAGTAAAATGTAAGAGGTATATTCTATTCTCACAAGTTAATTCTGGCTTACAAATTGTTTTTCTTTAAAATTCTTAAGGCCTTGATCTATTTTTTTCTACTTTTCTTTGAGCAGTTGAGAATCCAGTGCTATTTTGATTTCTGCTGTTTTGTATGAAAGTTTTCTTAACCCTCTTTTTCTTTAGAATCTCATGAGATGGCTTGTTTATCCCAAGCATTTTGCAGTTTCATAACATGCCTTTATAAGGTTCTATAGACAGGCCCAGGGGTACAGGCCTGTAATCCCTAGCGCTCTGGGAGGCAGAGGCAGGAGGATCATTAAATTTGACTCAGTCTGGGCAATTTAGTGACTTAGCAAGGCCTAGTCTCAAAAATTAAAAATAAAAGTGGTCTGGGGATATGTGAAGACCTTGGGTCGGATCTCTAGTATCTCTCCAAAAAAAAGAAAGAAAGAAAAAGAAAGAAAGAAAGAAAGAAAGAAAGAAAGAAAGAAAGAAAGGATCTGTGCTGATTTTCCACATTCAAGTACATTTCAGCGTTTACAGGTAAAGTTTGCTAGTTTACTGATTCCTACTTTCTCCTGTTCTTTGAACTTCTGTTGCTGGCACTTTGGGCCATCTTGGCTTGTTCTTAATTTTCTTGTGCCAATTTGACCCCTTTATCATTTTTTTCTACTTTCTGGGTCATTTACTTCCTCAACCTTATTTTAAAATAATCTACTGTGTTTTTAAAAAAAAATTCTATGATATAATTTCACACAGTTTTGTTCTATGTATTGACATATAAATCAAACTCATCACTTAAAATGTGTAATTCAGTGGTTTCTTGTATTCAGTAGTTGTATAGCCATCACCACTATTGAATTCCAGAATATTTTTATCATTTCCCTCCCAAAAAATCCCCACCCACTCATCATTCCCCATTGTCTTCACCCTGAGAACCTGAACCTGGGATAGTCAGGATTTAGAATGACTAACCTGTTCAGTAGAACACTCATCCACTGCAGTTATTAAGAAAGTACTGCCACTCTATTTTCTGCCTCTCTAGATTTGCATATTGTAGGTATTTCAACTAAGTCGAGTATGTCTTAGTCACTTTCTTATTGCTAGGACACAGTAGTTGATACTCACACTTAAAGGAAGAGAAGTTTATTTTAGTTTCAGAAAGTCTCAGTCCATACGTGGTTGGCTGGCAGTGGCTGAAGGGCCTGGTGCGGAGGAAGGCATCTGGTGGCATGGTGGAAAGGAAGCACGGAGAGAGATTGGGAAGGGCCTGAGGGCAAGAATATGTTCTTTCAGGTTACTCCCTCCAGTGACCCATGCCTCCACCCAGGGCCCCCTTCTGACAGCACAGGAAATCATCCATGATTTACCTACTTGATCCAGTTAACCTACATGATCCACATCACCTTTCAAATACACAAAGCTTTTGAGGACATTTCAAATTCAAACCATAACAGAATCACATAGCATGTGGTCATATATTTCTGGCTTTTTTTACTTAACATAATATGTCAGTTTTCAAGATTAATTTCCCTCCCTCCATCCCTCCCTCCTTCCTTCCCTTCTTCCCTCCTCTGCCCTCCTTCCTTCCTTCCTTGCTTCCTATGGAGCACAGGCTGGCCTTAAACTCGCTGTCCTCTGGCGTCTTCCCACGTGCTGGGGTTGTAGGTGTGCATCGTCATGCCTGTATGCCTGCCTTCTCCTTTTTCTTTCTGTGGGTTCTTTTTTCAGTATATCCTTTTCTTGTTTCTTTGAAGCATTGCTTTCTATCTTTGAGGATTTTAATGACAGCTTTTAAAAAATTTTACCTGTGTGCGTGTGTATAATCTCTGCTTTCTCTGGTATATTTTTTCTGTTTATTTTGATGCCTGCATTTTATATTAGATGTTTTTCAGAAAATGTCTGCCATCTTTATTTTTCTGCCTATAGTTAAAAATGAGGTGTTATGAAACTTATTGTAAGCACTTTCTCTGATTAAGTTGACTGGTTCATCACATGGTGATCTGACTGGGTTATATCCTTAGAGAGTTACTGATGGAATTCTTTTGGGATTCTCTGTTTCTAAGAACCAGAATCTCCAGTATCACCTCTCCTACTTTTTCTGCCTGAGGTTTTATGTTTGGTCAGCCAGTGAGCCTTTAATTCGTTCATGTGTTCTTACCGTGGAATCCTCTAACCATTCCTCCTGTGTATCTCCCAGCCTAGAAACCTTGTTCCCCTTTCTCCAGGCTTCTGCTAGGGAAGGCGGAGCAGTCTTATGGGAGCATAATTGCTTTTTACACAATCTTCCAGCATTTCTTGTGTCTAGCCTTATCTTCATCTCCAGTGCCAGAAATACATGGTACTGTCAGTTCCCGAGGCTTATAGGAATTCTGATATGAATTGGTTTGCGTCTCAGCGTTTCCAAGTGGCTTTGCTTTATTTCTTCTAAGTCAGTTCTTTGGTTCTGCAAAGTCAGTTACCACTGTTCTGTCTGCATTCTAGCTTTTAGGAATTTGTTGGTTTTCTCTCTTCTGTTTTTTTTTCCTTGTGAATTTGCACCATTTATAAAATCCTTTTAATATTATTTCAGTGGGATTTTGTAAAAGATCTAACTGCATATGTTTAACCAGTAATATTTATTGTAACAGTATAAAGAGAGTTGTCTTAGTCTCTTGGGCTGCCTTGACAAAGTATTGCTCATTGAGTGGTTTAAACGGCAGGAACTTGCTTTTCCATAGTTCTGGGGACCAGGAGACCAAATTTAAGGTGTCAGCGTGGCGATTTCTTTTGAGGCATCTCTGTTTGGCATATGGATGGCTTACTCTGTCCTCATGTGGTCTTTCCTTTGTGGGTGACTGGTTACTTTTCTCTCTTGTGAAAGTGTCCGCCATATTGAATTCAGATATAGCTGCATGATCTTATTTTACTTCAGTTATCTGCTTTAATGCCCTACCTCCAAATACTCCAGGTAGTCTGAGGATATTTTCAGCCTGTGTACTCTTTTCATTTTTGTTTTATTATCAAGGTATTATTTATATTTATAGAAATAATTGTGTATCACTTTGTGTTATTTTTGAAATTGCGCCTTTCCCAACTACAATGAACTTAATAATGTTTCTGTGAAGTATCTTTTGATTGTGAAGATTAAAAAACCTGATTTAGTTTATATAGGGCGTCTCTATTGCAAAGTCTAAAGCCATTCTGACTCCAAATCTTTTCTTCATGACCTTCTTAATATGTTCCTTTTCTCTGGAAGCCTGTTAAGATTTTCAGTGTTCTGAAGTTCCTTGATACATTACATACTTTGATATGAGTGCATTTTCATTTAGGGTATGAGTATGTACTGGGCCTTTTGTCCTGGAAATTAACATTCTTTGGAAATTTTCTGCAGTCATTTCATTGGTGATTTTTCTCTCTGTTTTCTCTCTTATTGGAATGATTGTTATACAGACATAGTAGTCCTTCTGAGTTGGTGCTTGAATTTTCTTTCTTCTCTGTTTTCTCTCTTACCTTCAAATTCTTTCCTTTTATTCTGTGTTATAAGAGATTTCTATAGGTTTATCATAAATCATGGTAGTGAATCATTAATTTTGTTATATTGGTATTTTAAATTTTCAGAAATTCTTTTTGGTTCTCTGAAATGCTTTATATTTTAATGTAATCTATTCTTAGTTAATTTTTACAGTTTTGCTCTTATATACATAAAGATACACTCATCCCCTTCTCCCCAGACACATTGTGCTTGTCAGAATGTAGTTTATAAATACAAATTCATAGGTATAGAAAACAGGATGTGCAATTCCATGATTTGCCCGTTAGTAAACATTTGTGAAACTGCCACCTAGGGTAATAAAATGAATTCTTCTCTCCTCTCCTTTTGACCCTCACTTCTTCAAGAATTATTTCTTCACTGTTTGAGGTTTATACCTCCCACTGATTTAAAAAATGACTAAACAAGTCACTCTGTTACTACTTGTTATATAGAGGATAGTTGTTATTTAACCAAAGAAATGCAATTGTATTAACGAACAAGCAAGCAGAATAGAATGATAAAGACTTCTAGGAGAAAATTACTTAGGATAGAGGATGGGAAATTCAAAGGTAGACATGATTTTTTATGTAAATGAATTCACACCCACTTATACACATGTATATAGTTATGGATACTCTGTGTTTCTTATTTTGGTTAGTACAGGTTAGTGTTTGGCTGTATTTGGGGTTTTAGTCGTGCAGAAAACAGTCTTTGAAGAAGTTTGTGATATTAACTTGTTATTATTCACTTACAAAACTTATTAAAATCCAGTGAGTCAAGGATGTGTTGAACACAGGTTTTGCCCTTTAGAGGCTAGAAGATACTCTGTAGTTTTGTATGGACCGTTCTTCAAAAAGTGTATCTTGGGACTGGAGAAACAGTGCACCAGTTAATGCGCTTGCCTAGCAAGTGCAAGGCCCTGAGTTCAGTTCCCCAGCAACACATAAGCTGGGCATGGTGCCACACTCCTGTAATCCCAGCACTCTAGAGGCTGAGGTAGCAGGATTGCTGTGAGTGCAAGGTCAGTGTGGGCTTCACAGTGAGTTCAGGTCCAGAAAAAAAAAGTATATCCTATAATAAAGGTAAGAACACGAGACATTGTTTTTACCGTAGCGAAAGAGATATATCTGAGACTGGCCTGGCAGAAGATTATAATATTATGTTAATGTTCCTGGTGTTTTTTCTCATATACACAGAATCACACTCCACTGATTCAAAGTTTTAGTGGATTAGAGGAAAATCTTAAACCAAGGAAGATTAATTCAAATCCTGTATTAACCTATTTGATCATTTCTCAGTGTTACTGGATAATTTGTAATTAGTGACAAGCATTTAGAGTTCACACATAATCCTTTTTGGATGACTGCTCCCTTGTTCAGACCTCCTCTGCTTCATGCTGCTGTTACTGCATGGTAAATGAGCAGTTATCCGCTGTGCAGGACACTGCTTTTCTATCACCAGGTGATATAGTATCTTTCCAGTTTGTGTTAAGCATGCATTTCTCCCCTTAGGGCTTTCCTTGTGTCACACAGATTTCTCTAGCTAAGTGTATCTTCATTTCTGAAGTCTTTAGCGCTGCCATTTCAACGTGGATTAGGTTTCTGTTATATAAGGATTTTGCTTTTCGGTATCACTAATCAAAAACTCTGTAATGACACTGTCTTTTGATGTGACCAAAAGATCCAAGTCCTGCGAATTCCAGGACACAGTCACCTGTCCCACCAAGGTGCTACATTGAGGGATAACCTCTTTTGGAAAAACAGTTGTGCCACATACTGTTAAGAATATTAAAAGGGAAATAAAAGACTCATGAAAGTACAATTTCCCAAGCTTTGCAAGATGAAAGGATTCGTGAATCTGTCCATTTCTCATTGTTGAAAATGGAAGATGGCTTCTCTGTTCTACTGAGAACTGGAATTCATGCTGAGAGAGGTTAATTTTTGTCCTGAGTTTTTCAGATAAGTTTGATTGGTAGAGGATGTGTTGTTTCTCTTGCTAATCCTTCACATCTGGAGCCCTTAGTCTGATCTGTGGGGGAAATCAGTTTCTGTGATTGTTACAATCTGAATCTCGCCATTTGAGTATTGTCTCTTCTTGAGTACGTGTCCTGTCCTCACCCTGTTAAAACCTTCTTTCACATTGGCACCTACTAAATTTTGCCTTTGATGGCTATTTTACCTGTCAGTCTGTTCCAAATTCCTCCCCCCCCCCCCTTCAAATATACCTTTTCTTTGTCTTATTCCTTTAGGGCAAAATATAAAATTGTGTTCCATTATTTTGTGAAAAAATCCATCCTGGTGTGTTCAATTGATGTAATTATATTGGAGGAATTCCCCTCTTCAATAAGAAGAAAGAAAAGAGTCACATTATAAGAAAGGGCATTTACAAAAACTTCCAGGGTGACTTTTATGGTAGAAATTTGGGGTAGTATTTTCAGCTTTGGAGGAGGGTCCATTTTGTTTCTGAAGACCATGAGTTATGGCTCTTTCAAGTTATATTACATAGCTTCTGATATTTTACTTTTCTGGGGCTCACTTGTGTATTAAGACTCTTGTTGGCCTGAGCAAAGTATTTAATTAATTAAATTATCATTATGTATTTATTTTTGTGGTGTTAGGGATTGAACTCAAAAACCTTCCAACCAGGCAACCACCCCAGCCTTTCCTCACCCCTTGTCAAGACAGAGTCCCTCTAAGTCACTAAGTTTCTCAGACTGGGCTTGAACTTGGAATCCTCCAACCTCAGCGTCCTAGAATTACAGAATTGTGCCACCATTCCCTGTGAAGTGTGGAATTTACTGAAAGGAAACTCTGATATCTCATGAGACCGGTGGCAAGATGTGCAAGCTAAGCCACATGAAAGAATGAAATAGAAAGCCGTTTGGAGCCCAGGGAGTTACCTGTTTGTCTCTCTGTCTAAGGCCGCATGCTCTCTGTATTAGTTTTCTGTTGCTTCTGTAATAAATTTCCACACACTTAGTGGCTTACTTAACACAAATTTATTCTTTTAAAGATCTGGAGGCTCAGAAGTCTGAAATCGGTTTCATATGCCCAAATCAAAGTGCCTTATCAGGGCTGCATTCCCTCTGGAGACTTGGGGAGGGAGTTTGTTTCCCTGCCTTTTCTCTCTGCAGCTGTGTTGTTCCTGACATTCTTCCACTCATACCCCTTTTCTACATCTTCAAAGCAGCAGGACATATTTTTTTTAGCCATCACATTGCCTTCTGCCTCTGTACTAAGTCTTGTTTTGGCTCCCGCTTAGACGGGCACTTGTGGTTGTGCTTAGGGTTTACCCAGGTGATACAGAACGTTCTCCCTTCTTACGGTTCTTTAGTTGATCACATTGGCAGGGTTCCTTTTACCACCTCAGGTGATGCTCACAAATTCTGGGCAGTAGAACCTGGATGTGCCTAGGGGCCATTATTCAGCTTATCTGGCCCCTTACACCTGCTTCTTTTCTTTAGCTGTTCAACTCTTCGTTTTCCTTAAAGACAAGGTTTTTCTGTTTTAGTATACCAGGTATATTAGTTACATTCTTATTTCTAGGACAAAATATTTGACCACCCATAACTTAAGGAGGAGAGGGTTACCTTAGCTCACAGTTTTAGGCAAAGTTTCCAGCCCTACGTGGTCAGCTGGATGTGAAGTAGAAACAGCCAGGTGGTGGACATGAGGAAGGAAAAGCGTTCACATTACAGCGGACAATGAGCAGGGTGGGAAAGGATAGGCCAGCACCGGAATTCACCGTGCCAGGTCGTGCCCTGGGGATCTGCCTCTTCTGAACAGGCCCCCTCCATGGGGATTCACCATGGACTAATCCACAGGCAAGGGTGGTGCCTCCATGGGATCCAGTCATCTTCCAAAGCCCTGCCTCTGAAAACAAGAGACTTTTATGGGCCATTTTAGAGCTAAATCATAATATTAGGGGAGGAAATTTTTCCTCAACCCTTTCAAGACTCCTGGTTACATCTGAAATAATCTGACAAAGACAGACTGATAGGGAAAAAAAAAGCTGAAGAACTGATTTAGTCAAAGTTTTATGGGTCACAGGAGCCTTAAGAAATGAAGATCCTAAGACCCGGGATAAGCTATTTTTTTGTGCTTATGTTCAGTGAAGAGCATCTAACCATTTAGAGATGTGATTGGATGAATAGCGTATAACCTAATAGTACCAGACCTTGGCAGGGTGGTGGGTGCATAAAAGAGAGTCGTCCAGCAAGGTACAGAGCAGGACCCATTCTAGAAAGGGGAAGTCTTTGATCTATTTTCAGATAAGATACACCAGAGAATTTCTTTATGGCCATCATTTACATAGGAAGGAAAATGAAGATTAGAATAATGTGTCTAGGGTTTAATGCTGGTTTTGAAGGTTCTAGTTTGTGTGGAAGAGGGGTTTTATTTTCTGTGGCCTGCCTGGTGGGAGAAAAAGGAGCAGGAGAAAAGAGGGCAGGAGGAGGTCAGCAAGGGCTTGCTTCTGAGTCTCACTCCCTTAATTCAAAGTGACAGTATGCCAAGGCACCACTTGGAGATATCATGTTCTGAGAGTGACTGCATCTAGCCCACAATGGCATCCTTAAGTCTTGGGTTCACAAAAGGATAATTTAGATTAGTATCAATTCCAGGTCCCCTCAGGAAGTAGCTGGAAGTCCTAACTTGGTCAGGTGTCCAGTCCTGGTCTGGTTGTTAAATAAGACCTCAGATTCTCCATGTCGTTGAGGAGGCACAGTTTCTGGAGAAAATAAACAGATGAGTAGGAGACCTCAACTGAGGTTATCTTAACCATGACTAGAGACAGAACAGATACATGTTCTTAAAAATTATAACTAGGATGTTTTGGTTGCATCAAGCAGTGTAAATCTAACAGGAAATTACAGATACTTAGCAATTATAATTTCTTTGTTCTCAAAACCAAGCAGGAGCCTGTTCTATAATCCTTAGTCCCTCAAAATAGCATTATAAGGGGTATAGTGCTATCTGTATATATATTAAAAAAGCTAAGAATGAAAGAAATGATAATCAGTTGTGAGGTGAGACAGGGCTCAGAGATTGAGAAACATATGGCTGGCTACCATTACTGTTCAGATTTCTCTCGGATTGTTGAGTGAATAGCTTTTGCCATCACTCAAATGGATTCTGTGGCTTTGGAGTTGCCGAGCTGGGCCTGAACCTAAAGATCCTCTTTCTTCCCAATTCTTACCATGTGTAGACCAGCCACAGATTTCCCATGGAATCCACTTAGATTCTTCTCAGGAGCGGTTTTGTCTCTAGCCCCAAATTCTGCTCACATTCTTTCAGGATGTTTTTAATGGACGTCTTATGATATTTTCATAGCTTTCTTCCTTTAGACTTTATTTTTTCTAAACCAGTCTGTTCTGGGACCTAATGAGTTTCACTTTTCTATATAACAGAAAGTCTAAGCTTCTAAATGCTTCAGCCGTGTTAGTATTTTTATATTTGCTTGCGGTGTGCAATTCCTAATATGATTTAATCCCATAGTGAAGACTAATTTGAGGAGCCATTAATTGATGGCACTTGAAAGAGAAGAAAATGACCATGTTCAGCAGGATGTTGTTAGTCTAGAAACAAACTGCCACCACAGCTGCTTCACTGAAGAGGCAGATGCCATGTGTCTGGTGGGAGATAGATGCCAGCATATCAGTAAATACAGAGTCATTGTAATAATTGAAAACTAGTATTAAAGTTTTACAAATAAAAGCTTTGGTTAATAATTTTTATTGATTTTTTTGAATTCCAGTTACTAGGATAGATTATTCTTCAACAGATGAGGTAGGATTTGTATTAACAAAGCATATGACTCCCATGTTTTATAGAGGGTACAAAATTTTCACAAATACAATAAAATACTCTTTTTAAAAATTATCTCCGTAATGTGTCTGGAGTTGAAGTAATAATTGCCTTGTCATGTCTTCCTGATATATTATTTGGCAAGGTCAGAGCAGATGTCGGCACATACACACACACGTGTGCACACAGACACGTAGAGAAAATATTAAATATTGATTTTAGGAAGTTGGGAAAAATAAGAATAAAGTGGTTTATGCTAGGAAACTAATAAAAGATGAAGGTGGGTCCTACCCATCCTGGGCACCCATGAAGCACAGAAGATGTGTTGCTGACCTGCAAGTGTATGCAGAGGACTAGCCTCTAAAACCATCTGGCTTAATGCATTTATATGAGCAAATTAGAGATGTAAATGTGGCCGTGCAGGAATAATCACGCACTGCACTGCTTTTTTTGCTAGTCTTAGTGCCAAATCACATTTCACATTCTTGGAACTGTGTATGATCCTTTAGATATATTACTTTTGTTTGCTGTACCATTTCTTATACAGTATTAATGCTTTGCAGTGGAATTTTTCTGTGTCTATACCTGCAACACAGGGAGAATCTCAGGGGAAAGCAGCAGCAGAGAGCATCAAATCAGCATGTTTTATTTCCTTTCATTGTTCAAGTGCTACTTAAAATCCTTAGTAAATTTACTGCTGCCTCTATGTTGAGAATCTCTTGGCATTCACAGTATAACTTGATATTTTCTGGCTTTTTAAAAAAACTTAATATTTTCCTGCTAAGAGCTGGAAGACTTTTTGTGAGTAAAATGAAAATTGACTTGCCTGAGGTCACAACTTGGGTCCTGGTACTCAAAAACAGTACAATGTAGTCATCACTGTGGCAGACAATGCTGCCTGCTTCTGAATATTCATTTTTATTTTTTGTAATAAGCTATGCACTATTAGCTGGAACTTGGACCCCCAGAACAGAGGCTGCATTTCCCAACTTCATAGCTAGGGTAGAGTCATAAAACTGAATTCTGGCCAGTGGCTTGTAAGTACAAGTGTCAAGGACACAATTTCTAGGACATATCCGTGTAGGGAGCCGTGTGCTTTTCTTCCTTTTTCTTCTCTAGTGGCTGCAATATGACCATGATGGCTCATGTCTAAGCACATATTTGGGATTGTAGTCAATTGTGTTGATGATGGGACAGGGCAGGATAGGTGAATAGGTATTTGGTGACAAGTGGGAGGGGCATCTGTCAGCCTGGAATCCTGATGTCTGGATCTCATTTGCACAGAGAAAATAAAACTTATCTCATAGTGAAGGCTCTCATCTCTTTACTTCTAGTACCTGATGCTACATCAGATGAAGCTGTTTTATACCTCACTAGCAGCTTCTGAATTTCTACATATATATGTATGTGTATGTCTGTGCATATTTAAAATCAAATTTTAGCTTCTAGTTTTTTTTCTTTTTATCTAGCTCTAATATATGATATTTCTCCAGTTTTCCTACATGCGAGTTTATTCTGATTGTGTTTTGGGAAGACAGCTGAAGGAAATAGTTTTCTCTCAAGTGAGAGAAAGCAGAACTTGTACATGTGAGTCCGTACCCAGACAATGTAACGTCGTCTTGTGTTTCTGCTTGGCTATATATGGTCTTTGGGTGCACAGAGGCTTAGACATGCAATTGGAAAGCAAAGTTTTGGGAGAATCTGTAAAATAGCATCTTGTGTGAAATCTGTAAAGGACCTGATAATAGATTATTTTATGTTCTCTTGTGCATTGAAATCTAGCCTGACTTAAATGCTTGCAAGTGGTTCCCTCCCCTCTTCTGTTCTGGAAGAGGGCATGACACGATGAGGAAAGCTGTCCTTGAGACAGGAGACAGGTAGATGTGAAGGTCTGGGAAGTATTAATACTAGGTAAGTGTTGTCTCTTCTCATATTGGGAATAAAGTGTTAACAGGGGAAAATCTGGAGATCATAGACAAGGCAGAGATAACATGCAAGTGCTATACTGGGAGGGAAAGTGAATATTCCATTTTCAGTTTTGTTTGAAAGAGGATTCAATGTTTTGTTCCTTCAGTGGTGAAGACAGAATCTTACTACCATCTAACTTAGTCTTTTTCAGATAGGAAAAACCTTTTATAAAGAAAACTGAAAAGTAGGTGTCAGAAGGTGACTAAGAGATAATGGGTGTGATCAGGCACAAAGGTTCCAGTGTGGTGAATTAGCATCTGGCTTCTTTTTATGTCTCATGGGTTATGAACAGGATATGGCCTTCTCCCATCCTAGCCATTGTTCAGATATGCTTTGCCAGATCCCTCACTTTGGACAGATTCCAGATTTTCTAAGTTTCTGTGTGCCTTTAGGTATTAAAAAAATTACTGTGAGCTAGGTGCAATGATTTACACCTGCAATCTCAGTTCCTTGGAACCCTGAGGCAGGATGTTCTCATAAGTCTGCCAGTGTAACTTAGTGAGACCTTGTCTCAAAACACAGAATAAAAAGGTCAGGGGTGAAGGTCAATGGTTAGACGTTCTTGGGTTTTATTTCCACTACTAGTTAAGTAGTCTGAGGACTGCCATCTCTATTACCACAATAATTCTTTTCATTTTGGTCTAATATAAACCTTCACTACGATCTCCAATTTAGACTTCTTTCTCTTCCCTCCGGAGGCAGTGACCAGGGCTTCACTGGGAGGGATTTTTTCTTCCATTTCGCATCCCTCTGTCTTCTGGGTGTTTGGCTTTTCCAGGAGAGGGGAAGGTGAACCTCTCTTGCTTTGCTGGTGCTATTGTGGTTCGCTCACAGTTGACAGCTGCGGTTTTTTGGGTCGATGCTGGCAGGTATACAATGCTAGTTCTCTTTTGATGGTACATGTATCAATTTTTTGGACAACTGGTGCGGTTTAGATCTGGCACATCCTTCGGAGTCTTAATGTACCCAGAGGCAGGCTTCGGAAGGCTCTTGGGCCCTGGCGCATGGCCCTCATCGGTGATGCGTGCACCCAGGGAATCCTGGCTCCTCCTGTGGCTGGGAGGGCGTGTGATCTAGAAGGCTGTGCCCGTGCCCTGCATCCTCTTTCCTGTGTGCTTTCTGGCTGCCAGGGGTGAGCACCTTTCCTTCTTGTGCCCTTCTGCCATGTTGTTTCTGCCTCGTAGCCAAAGAGCCGTGGACTGAAAACATGCTCTGAAACCTTGATCCAAAACAAATCTCTTTTCTAAGTTGTGCGTGTTGAGTATTTGTGTCTCAGAGGTAAAAAAGCTACTGCAGGGACAGATGAGCGTCATCTCTATTGCAGTTTTGTGATGTGAGAAAGTAAGTTCCAACTCTCTCCTTTCCAAGTGCTTTTAGCATTGTCCTCTAATAGTGTCGTCCAGCGCCTCCCTGGAGGCTGATGGGGTCCACTGGCCTCTAGGCAGTCTTTTTGGGTGGATCCTGGGAAGATGTGCTGAGCTATTTTCTATGGTGTCTAAGTTCTAGAAATTTGTATGTCTTTGCCATGCCAGTAATAGACATTTAAGCCTTTCCATTATTCTCCACTTCTCTTAAATTGTCAGGGCAGATCGGACTGTCCACTGCCTAATGCAGAAATCCTCAAAGCCTGTTCTCTAGAACAGCAGGGTTAGTGTCTACAGAGGATTTGTTAGGTGTCTGTGAGATGGCCTGTGTTCTAAGGAGCCTTCTCACTGGTCCTATTGCATGCTAAAATTTGAGAACATCTAGTCTCAACGATTGTCCAAATGGCAGAGGAGATGCCAGACTTCACTTATTACAAGTATGCTCAATCTTTATATTTTTGAAGCCCATCCCTACTTCGAGTGGGATAAGGAAAGCCAGGAGCTTCACAAGCAACTTTCTTGGAATTTGTTATATTTTTAATATTGTATAGACTTGAAAGGCAGGGTAGGAGAACAGTATCAGGAGGAGAGTTTTACTGGGATACAGTCCTTCCTTTATACTTGATTTCTTTGAAACTTTAAAATTTGTGACATTGATTGCCTTGTGACTCCCTTCCCTTTCCAGCCAAAACAATTTGTTTGGTACTCTTGGTTTTGGTACTTGTACCTCCCAGAACCAAATAACAGAGAGTACTGGGTTACCACTGTACTGACTTACGCTATGTTGTGCCTGGGTATCAGTCCCCAAATTTCAGTGGCTTTCAAAGACACAGGTTTATTTTTCATATCAGTTGTTCTTATTGACTTCAGTCACTTGCAGGCTGCTCCACATCTTCCTTCTTTTTGGCTCACACCCATCTGAGATGTGCCCACCTGCTGGTAAATATAGAAGAGGCATGGTGGAATAAAATGGCAGCTCTTAAAATTCCGGTGCATATGTTGCATATGATATGTCTATGAATATTCTGTTAACCAAAACTAGTTATATCGCCAAGCCTGATGCTGGAACAGGAAGTATACTTATTCCAAAGGGAGAGGTTCCATTCAGATTGGTCAAGAGGAAAAAAAGCAATAAATATTTAAAACAAATAATATGATCTATCAGAGTCACTCTGCAAGTAAATCGTAGCTATTTTTTTATTGTTAAAATAGTTCTTACCTTCAGAAAGTCGTAGGGAAGGAAATACTAATAAATATGAAATAATCAGAGGATGACTAACACCAGACTCTGTACATTGTGTTCACAACATGAGCTCAGAGAAGATTCTAGACATAAGTTTTCTGATAATTAATAGCCATGGTGGGGAGCAGTGTTCAGTATTTGAGAGTTGAGGGAATTACAGGACAGAACAACTGATTAAGTCCTGACCTGAACTGGGTTGGGTGTGATGGGTGGGAAGGACTGATAAGAAACCTCTATTTGTGGACTAGAGTGGCCTGGTTTTGAAATCAGAAATAGGTTTGGAGATAGTGAATAGGCCAAGGTTATGGAGTACCTCAAAAATCAAGGGGGAAAGTTGGATTTGAGAAAACCAAACCATAAAAAAATGTAAAAGTTATGGAAGATATGGAAGAAAGATATTGAAGAAAGAAATATATGATTTGGAAGAAAGAAAGATACCATAAAAATATAAAAGATATGAAAGAAAGAAGATGGACATTGTGGAAATGGAAAGAGGAATGGTGAGAAGGTTGGCAATGAGAAGAGCAGTGCTGTGTAAATAAATAAATAAAAAGATATTGTAGGTGTTGAAGGAGCTTCGTTGATTAGTTTTTAAGACTCAGGAAAACCATGCAGCCCAAAGGAAAGAGATCAAGATTGAGAAGTATAATGGCATTTTTGCTATTTCTTAGCTGTTTTTCTTTGGGTAAGCCAATGGTCATCCATTCATTTATTCAACTCACAGTATTAACATGTAGTAGGCTCCACTGCAGATACTAGGCATATGAAGATGAGATGACAGAAATCTTCTTGCTTTTAGTCAGTTGAAAGGTAAACATGGGTGCATGTGTAGCACTGTAATATGATGTCCTTAACTCTTCAGAAAGATACCAAGAAGAGGAATCACAGGCTCAAATGGAATTTCTATTTTCAGTTTTTTGAAGACTCTCCATACTGATTGCTATGATGGTTGCACCCATTGACATTTCCACTGACATTTGCCCCACAGTATTTGTTGTTGTTTTTGAGTTCTTGATAAAAGCTATTCTCTCAGAGTAAGATGGAGCCACAGTGTTGTTGTGATTTGCATATCTCTAGTGGCTAAAGATGCTGAACATATTTTCATGTATTTATTGGTCATTTGATAATTCTTCTGAGGACTGTCTATTCAATTCAATTGGGATTTTTATTGATCTTCTATTTTTGGGAGCATAATGTTTTTCTGTTCTTTATACATTTTAGAAATTAGTTCTCTGTCTGAGGAGTAGCTGGCCAAATTTTCTTTCCATTCCATTGCTTCTCTCTTTACTCTGCTGCTTGTTTCCTTGCTATGGCAGAGCTTTTTGATATAATCCAATTTGTTGATTTTTGGTGTGTTTCTTATTTATTAAATATTTTGTTGAGGTAGTCCTTGCCTATGTCTGTGTTTTCGGGGCTTTTGCTTCTTTTATCTTCCAGCAGGTTCAGTATTTCTCTTTTAATATCTATGTCTTTGATCCAGTTTGATTTGATTCTAGTACAGGTTGAAAGATATGGGTCTAGATTCACACCTCTGCATACAGATGATGAGTTTTCACAGCACCATTTGTTAAAGAGGCTATTTTTTCTTCAGCTTGTGTGTTGACCCATTGAAGGTCACATGGCTGACGTGCTTGGAGCTGTCTCTGCATCTTCAGATCTCTTCCATTGGTCCCCCTCTGCTATTTTTTGTCAATACCAGGTGGTTTTTATCATCTGTTTTGTGATATAACTTGATGTCTGGGATTCTCATGAAGAGGCACATTTGTAATGAGCAAAATTACTTGAAAGAATCTGAATAAGAACTATGTATGATTTCATATAACATAATCTTATGTATGAAAACTTTCTTTGGAGATACAGAAAGAGCTTGAATAAATGGATACATTGTCTATGAATATTTTTGGAAACTATGATATTAATAAAAATTCCCATATGAGTTCTCTTGGAATGTGGTAATATTCACTTGAAATTTATGTGGAAGAATTAATAGGTGAAAATATAAAAATTATTAAAGAATAAAACCAACAAAATGATTAATCCTACAACATAGCACAATTTTTAGAAAAACAATAGTTAAAATAGAAAAATTGTAATTGAATGGATTATTTCAAATTTAAAACTCAGTTAAATGAGAATAAGAAGCTAGAAATTTGCATAGATAATGTAATTCTGAATTTTCAGGTAAAGAAGTTGGAAGATATGACTGCGCCTCAGAAAGTAGGTTGGGTGACAGGTTTCTTTTTAAGTTGAAACTGATTTGACGTACAGGGCGGCTGCTGTGTCTTAGGGTGAGGCCTTTGAGGTGGTGTTGCTAAAATTACTGAGGATTAAAGAAAACGACCTTCCCGTGCACTTTTTTGGGGGCGTGGGGGAGGATTGAGAAAAAGGGCTGTGTGCTTTTATTTAAGAGTTGTGGTCATAGATAAGCTAGGTTAGCATATGCTGATTATTAAGATAAAGATTAGTTTTATCTCTTTTTGGCCTTATTAACTTTGCTTTTGTTTCTTGATCCAGATGTGTCTAATGAGACACCATATACAGCCATATTGTTAGAGTTGAAGTATAATGAAATATTGACATATTCTGTCTTTAAAACGAACTATAGACAGCAACAATAACAGAAAATTATTCTGTGGGATTTACTATGATAACTTCATACCACCAGCACATGTCCAAGTATGAAATAAGCCATTCAACTAAAAAGGTTCATCTGTTTTTGGCCACCTGGGCAGAGTAGCAAGATCCCACAGAAGGAAAAAGGGAAGGAAGGAAGGAAGGAAGGAAGGAAGGAAGGAAAGAAGGAATGAAGGAAAGGGAGGGAAGAAGGTAGGGAGGAAGGGAGGAAGAGTTTTTAGTTGAGAGATATACTTATTAATTTTTTATGAGTTGGGATAGCTGAACATCATTTTATAACAGGTTTATTAAGATCTACTTCATATACTATAAAATTTGACTTTTACTTATTTTTATTTTATTTATTCATTTACTTTTTGTGGTATTAGGGATTGAGCCCAGGGCCTTCACATCGAGCTACATCCCTGGCCCCACTATTTTTTTTTTTGTTTGTTTGTTTTGAGACATGGTCTCGCTCTGTAGCCCTGGCTGGTTCTGAATTCACTATGGAGCCCAGAATTATATGGCTGGCCTTGGACTCAAGGCATTTCTCCTGCCTCAGCCTCCTGAGTGCTGGGATTACAGGTGATTGCCACGACACCTGGCTTTAAGTGATTCTTGGTAATCTCACTCAGGGCGTTGTGCTTGCTGGCCCATGTTTTCTTTTTAATTTTTATTTTTACTATTTTTATTCTCACTAAGTTACTAAGTTATTCACTAGATTATATCCTCCTGTCTCAGCTTCCTAGAGTGTTAGAATTTCAGGCCTGTATACCTATGTGGCTGAGCCTACCTACTCTTTTAAAGTGTTCGTGTCTGTGGTTTTTGCATATAATCACAAAGTCATACAGCCGTATTCACTGTCTAATTCCAGAATATCTTAATTTCTCCTGGGGGGGAAAAAGCCAGTCCAAGCCTGTATCCATTAGCATTCACTTTTCATTCTTTTCTCTTTTCAGCCCGGCAACCACTAATCCACTTTTTGTTGAGCTTTGCCTGTTCTGGGCAGATGGAACCATGCACCACAGAACCACATTCTCTTTTGGTAGCATAATATGTGAGTTAAGTTCTACAAAGACCAGCATTCTTACCCACGCAAATTTGAGCAAAACTGTTTTATTGTTAGACCCAATTCCACACTCCGGAAAATGGGTGGGACATGAAGTATCTCATGAGAACCAGGTGTAGGTTTGTTGGTAAATTGACCAGCCGATGGAGAGAACATGTTCAGGAGCTGCTGGAATCATTAGCATTGCCCGAAGGAGGACTACTTGCATGAATGCAGATACTGGGGCCTCGAGTGTAAGGGCTGGGGACGGGCTCAGTTCCTCTATTCAACCACAGCACTGCCAAAAGAAAAATAGGAAGGTGATTTCAAATACTTGTATATTTCAGTTAAATCTTTGCCTCTATCTTGATGGTTTTTGATAATTCAGTTTTTTGCCATTAAGCGTGTATCACCAACTCCAGCTAACATGGAAACTAATCTTTGGCATTATGTCCTACCTCTAGATATTAGATGGTGTAGGGGAGAAGAGCATTTTTGTGGGGAATGAATCTTCTAAATTTCCAACATTCAAAACTTAAATAGGAAATCCTTCTTGATCTAAATGCTGTTCTCTAATTTGGTAATCAGAATGGCCACTCTGACCCACATCTGTACTTCTGAAATAGGAAAGAAAAAGCCCTCCTGCTTGTACATGGTGGTGGGTAGGCAGCACTCCGGCAGTTAGCATACGACTGTTTTGACTGCCTCTTTTGAAGCAGCTGTCAGTTTGGCAGCTCTGAGCCTGTTACTTCTCTGTCTTCTCTTTTTTTCAGTCTCATGTTTTGACAAATAAGATTGTACTTTTGACAAGTGATTTGTATTTTATCTAAGAATTTCAAAGTGTTTTTAATTTATTTATTAAATGATCTAAAGATCATTTTGTCTGCTCATCTTTGGGTAATACAAGGTTCTGTCTAATACAAATGAAGATAGAAAGTGATAGTCTTGGGATTATGGGAGAGAAAACATTTTGGGCAAGAATTATTTTTTAGGTGGGCCCCATGACCATAATTGCTTTTTTAAAAAAAAGTTTATATTTCTTTCAGTTCAACCTCTTCTGACTTAGGCCTGAGATTAGTACTTGGTTTATGAGTAATGGTCTCTTATTGTACCAATTTAGAGAGTGAATTTTTCAGATCTAAAGTTATTTTCAAGTATCACTTGATAGGTGAATAAATGCCATGCTGAAAATCTTATTGTAAAAGAAAATTCTATGTATTTAATCTTACCATGTAACTCACATTGTCTTCATTCATTTTTTTCAACAAATATTTGATGAGCATTTGCTATGTTAGGACCTGTTCTACAGACTGAACTTGCAGTGGTGGACAGATACAATTCCATAGAGCTTACTGTTTGTTGGGGGACACACAGGCTAAATGAGTAAATCATGAAATTTCAAGTTATTTTTAGTTTTGATGGATTGATTTGTCATCTAGCCTGGCACCAAACTTGTGGGTTCAATCAGTCCTCCTGCCTCAGCCTCTCGAGGACTAGGACTATTGCGTGTGTCATCATGTTTACCTTTGTAATTTCAGATTGTTTTTAGTTTTGATTGATTGATTTTGAGATGGAGTTTTACTATGTTGCCCAGTCTGGCCTCAATCAATCCTCCTGTTCAGCCTTGTGAGAGCTAGGACTATAGGTATGCTGCCTCATGCTTATCCTTGTGGCTCAGATTCTAAGAAGTGGCTCGAAGAAGACAAAGCAAAGTAAGAGGATATGTGGTAACTGGGGAGGGGAGTTAAGCTTGGTCAGGGAAAGTCTCTCTCATGACTTGCTATTTGAAAAAATACTTGAATATGGAGAAGGAAACACCCATTCTTGGGGAAGAGTAAGCAGAAAATAACTGCAGTTAACAAGGTCATGAAAGAGGCAGTTCTGGTGCAGTGTAGTGAAAGGCAAATACAGTAAGAAATGAGAGTGAAAAGCAGGGATTAGGTCAGGGGACAGGCATTTTGGATTTTATTCTTTTGGCCATTGGAAGCCTTAAGTACGTCTTAAACAGTGGAAATACATAGTATGATTTATATTATAGAAGGTTCATTCTGGCTACGTTGAGAGACCAATCACAGGAGGCAGAGTGGAAGCTCTAATAGTAGCCCAAATGATATTGATGGCATCTGTGGCTAAAGAGAAAGGGGTAGCACAATGAGAAGTGGCCTGATTTGTATTAGATTTCATAAGGGGAGAAGTGAGGACTTGCTAATGGCTTGAACATTGAGCGCCAGGAAAAGAGAAGAATCAAAGTTGACTACAAACTTGTAGGCTTGAGCTGCTAGACAAATGGAGATGCTATTACTTGAGATAAAAACCTGAAGATGGACCAATTCTTTGACTTGTATAAGTCAGAGACACCTGTTTAAGATCTTAGTGAAGATGTTGAGTAGGCAGTTATTTTTCATAAGTCTGGAAGTTAGGGCAGAGGTAGGTATTGAAAACATTAACATCGAGAGTCATCTTTTGGAAGATGGTATTTATACATTTAATCTCACTCGTAATGGTGCCCCACTAGCTGTTGACCTGTGATACTAAGAGCTGGAACTCCTATGAGGGCTGGAGCTGGTTCCATAGGTCTGCTAGCACTGAAAACCTAGAAACTGGATGTTGCTGTGGCCACTACTACAGTTAATTCTCTGTCATAAATCTGTAATTCACTTGTGTCACTTTCAGTGGCCTCTTAGAGAATGGGACTGAGGTGTTATGTCTTCATCCTGGCTATCAGTGATTATCTGAATTTTTGGTTGCTTGTCAGGACAGATAATGTCTACATTCTATCAGGCAGGAATCAAGTAAGGAAGGAGTCCCCCATAACTGAACACAGGAATTTATAAGCCAGGCATAAAAATGTCTGTACAAAACCAAGAAGACTATGGTTATGTATATGTTTTTTCTCTGCCTTTTTTTTTTTTTTTTGGTACTAGGAATTGAATGCAGGCCCTCACACCTGCTAGACAAGCATTCTAACATTGAGTCACATCCTTGGCCTTGTTTAAAATTTATTTTGAGGTAGCCTTCATTAAGTTTCTCCGGCTGGCCTTAGACTCAAGATTCTCTTGCCATAGCTTCTTGTGTAGCTGAGTTAACAAGTGTATACCACTGTGCCTGAGAGTTGTGGCTGATGTTTCATAATGCATTCGACTGGTAATAAACTCTTTCATTGTAGAAGTAAGTGGTAAGTCAGCAGAGAGCCTCCAAAGGACCCATTTTCTTTTCCTATAGCCAGTTCCCTGCCCTAGCATTGAAAAGAACTCACTTTCCTTAGGTCTGTTTTACCCCAGAAGCAGAGAATTATGGCCTCTTGTGGTTGAAAACACACATAAATAATTCCCCAACTTCAGCATCTTTTAGAAGTAAAATTTGCATATTAAAATATACAATCACTATTATTGCATATTTGTTACTTCTTTTTAATAGGAAGGACTATAAATCCAAAGCTGCTTATTATGGCCCATATACCTAACCATTGAATCTACTCAACATAAGTTTTAATTACAGATGACATGCTGAATTTTCTCCTTGACTGATAAATTATGTAACAGCAAAATTATTCATGCTCTGTAGCAATGGCTACTTGATGGAGAAAAGTAACAAGGTTATAGCACAAGATACGATAGTTCATTGATCTGGTTTACGTATTCTTATCCTAGTCATAGCAGTCTTATAGTACAAGACAAACTATTGACAATTGCCAAAGAGAAAGTGGTTTCAAGTAGTTTTAGTCTGGCTCTCATACCCTTTATAAGCATCTCTGGGAAATGAATGCCGACATTTATATCGAATGCAAGATGTTTTTGTCTTTTTTCACAGCGTCAAAATGTATTCTGCAGATGGTTCAGTTATGCCCAGGTTAAATTTGCTTCTCTCAGTTTGATTTTACACTTCGTAGGGTGAGGGGAGAGTATGCATTAGGCTAGTTCGCTGGCTGCACAGATACGACTTTTCTCATGTTTCTACGGAATATCCTGTATGGTTTTACTGGAGTCCTTCTGCTTTGGAAACTTGGTTGACACTTCAAAGCCTTGCATCAGATGAGTTCTGGCAGTTTTCAGCCTGCAGCTTCCTTCTGCCTCCTTGTGGAACTCCCTCTACACCCGGCAAATTAGGACTCAGCCACAGCGCAAGGGCCCTCTGTGCTGACTTTCGGAACTCCTTGGCTTCCTAGGCTCCTCCAGTTCTCTGCTCTGTTGTGCCAGTTACTTTGTCCTCCTCAGACTCTGATCTCTGTCTCCTCATTCCTGGGAGTCCGTGCTGCTCTCGCAGGCACCCCGCTTGCCCTGAGCTCGGGAATGTCCCTTTAGGCAGCCAGCCGGAGTGATCACAGTACTCTTCTCCTATGCCCTACTTCTTTCTAGGGTCGTAGTCCTAAGAGTCTGTTGTCTGAAACACTTGAGCAGCAGAGTTCTTTCTTTATTTTGTCATGTTTTTTAGTTATGTCAGTATAGTAAGCCTGGGTTCAGTTGCACTTTCATGGACAAAGCCTCATGAGGAAAATGATTAGAACACTGAGACACAGGAGCATCAGTTCTGGTATTTTGTGTTAAAATGTAACCCACCCAAAATACATGGCAAGATGAAAAAGAGGGATAAAATTGGGGTTAACACAGTGAAACAATAGTAACTATACTAAACACAGGCCTTTTCTATGTACAGGATATATTACATATATATGCATGGAGGATATGATTGCACATACAATCTTTCCAACAACCATCATTAGGTAGGTGCTATTATTATTTCCATTTACAGAGTTAGAAATTGAGATACAGAAAATGAAGTAACACAAGGTCACATAACTAATAAATGCTTGCTCTAGGGTTTGTGCCAGGCAATAATCAGTACTCGCCAACTAAAAATTGTGGCCTTAGAGAAATGGGTAGGCTTCCCAGTCCGTCTGGGCAGTGAGGTCAGTTATATTTAAAAGTGTAGCATTACTTAGGACTCTAGTCTCATGTTCTCCTCCCCCTTCCTTCCCTTCCTTCTGTATCTGTTCCACACCCCAATCCTAGAGGAGCTATTTAAACCTAAAATTTTGTCTGTATTATTATTGTATGAGCGATACTCTAAATCTCTTTATAGGTCCGTGTGTGTATACATATCTGTTCATCTGGATATTGATATCTGTCTACCTAGTTGCTCATCTTTAACTCTGGACCATCTGTCCACCTGCCTAACGTACAATTCCTGGGCTTCTCTTATCAGGACCTTATACTTTGCAGCTGTCAGGCTGGACCCAGTATCTACCTGTTCTTTCTGTGGCCTGGACTTCAATTAACGGGATGTCTTTCCTTCTAAAAGATCATGAGAATGTTTGAATCTTCTTGAAACTTCCCCTTTTATCCATCTCATGAGACATGTTCTTTTAACATGTTTTGCTTTTGAAATTTCTCTGAAGAAGGTCCTTTTGGTTTTTGCTCTCTAATTTAAGGATCCGCTCATCTTTTCCTGATTTATTGCCACAGAAACTTGCTTGGCCCTCCTGTCTTTACAGCTCTCCTATTCTGTGTTTCCCAGTACTTGCAGAACAGTATAGATAGACTGAGCAGTGTCAAGACTGAAATCCTGTGGCTGCCCGTCGTTGTCTGCCCTATGGGAGCTGAGGGCAATATTTTGGAATCTGATTCATTTGAATTTCTTCTCTACCACGCTCTGGCCATGGTTTATTGGAGTTTTACCTAATCCTTCAACCTTCATTTCCTTTTCCATAGAATGGGTATGGCCATAGTTCCTCCTCATAAAGATGTTACAATATACTTTAAAATTTGTATTGCTTGGCACATAATCCACATATTATATATATCTATATCTATATCTATATAGATATAGATATATATATATAATTGTTAATAGAATAATATTCATAGCCTCCGAACTGAACTCCATGAAAGCCTACCCTGCATTGCAGCTTTCAGGTCTCTTATAACAGATGACTATAATAGATGACATGCTCATGTGGCCACATTGTCGGCTTTTGGTTCTTGCCCTATTCATTTTCTAGAAAA